>CAUYLG010064981.1:0-137309 GCA_963573385.1 Cacajao melanocephalus | reverse complement strand
ATATGGCTGTTTATTAATTTTAACCCTGGCTGTGTATTTGCATTTTACCCAATTTGGTGCATTTGAACACCCGCCTGCAAAAAAATCGCTAAACCCAAACAAAAAAAAAAAAAAAAAAAAAAAAAAAAGCTAGAAAACGCCATTCTTGCTATCAGGCAGAAGATTCTGCCTGCTATAGATGCATAGTGCTGTGGTCTTTTGCTGTATTATGCCTCCTTGGCTGCTTACAGTTTCCTTGATGAGCCGAGTCAGCAAAATCATCACAATATGTGGGTGTCCCTAGCAAGTTTCTGAAACTAGAGCAACTTGGACCTAAACACTCCCAGTTTGCAAAAGAGCAGCAATTATGTTGTCTCACAAGCAGTCTTGCTCATAAGCCAATGACTGATGAGCATCTGACACTATCAAGCGGCTCTTGGAATGCCTTGGAAGATGTTTCAGATGCTGGGTGTGTTGCTGAGCACTGTGGTTACATTCCATTTCTGAATCTACTGAGAGGATCTGAGTTGAAAGAAATTAGAGTCTTGCTGTGATGAAAGTGTGGGGTGATTGAGCTTAGGCTGGAGAATCTTTGTGATGGGAATACTGTAAAGCAGGCTCAAGCATCATGCCTTTATTCAGCCAATATTTACTGAGCTTCGACTTTATTTCAGTCCCTGAATATACTAAAATGTGATGGACACAGCCCAGCCCTCATGGAGCTCACATCCTAGGAAGGATTGTGACATGAGACAGGTCACTCTCCTTGTGTTGAGCCCCCTTAAAAAAAAACGAGATGGATATCAATGGAGCATATAAGAAAAGCAAACCTAGGCTGAGGAATAGGGAAAGCTTTCTGGAGAACAGGGTGTTTACATGATAAAGGAAGAAAATTAATGTACATTTGACTTATAAACCTCATTCGACTGCTTCTTTATTATGACTATCAGATGTATCTATGTAATAATTTCCACACTCATTTTCTCCTTTCCAACCCTGCACTGACTTATCTTTTGTTAGCTATCACAACACACTAGTTAGATTTGAAATCTCTCTTTCAATTAAATTTGGAAATCCCAGCAGGGAAATGTTCTCAGTAGCCTGTCTGATTAAGAATAGAAAAAGAATTGTATTTTGACATCTATAATCAAACCTCACAAAATAGCCCCAATTGATTTTAAAATTCACACTTCAACCATATATTACATTTTTATTTTCAATAGCACTAGCTCTGTAACACTTTACATCTTACTATCATTTTCTAATTTATTGCCCTTACAAAATTCTCTAAAGATTATGAAATTGACAAGATGAATTTTAAGCAGAAATGGGCTTCCTTTTTTCACAGAATTTGGGACATTAAATTCTTGCTTTATTGAACTAACAAAAAAAGGTATCCAATTTTGTGTAGATACGGCTTAAGGTGGTTGCAGGTATAGTCTTTTTGGAAGAAGGAAATAAGACTTTTAAAATGTGGAATTTGAAGATAAACTATGAAACGTTGACTTGCCAACTTGCAGCATATCAAAATGTCAGCTCAGCACCTTAAAGAGTCTAAAGGGATTATTCAGCCCAATTTTCTCTGTGCTTAATGCCATATCCTGGCTTAGAGTCAGGTTCCTTTGGAAGATCATTTAACTCTTTCTGCACATCATTATTCCATTTTAAGCAATAAAGTTGTGATTTCCTAAATGACATTCTAATAATCTGAAATATTTCTCCCAGCTTTGAAAGGATCCGTGCTTTGAGGATATAGCTTACATACTGCGATAACCTCAATCATTCCATAGCAAGAATAGTATACCCAAATTAAACTTACACATCCATTAGTAAGTCCTAGCACAAATGATAATAAGAATATTCTTAGCATTAACCCAGAAAGAGACAGTGACTTGAATCTTATGACAACTCTCTTTAAGCTTATGGGCAGTGCTCAAAGGCTTTAATGAAACAACATACATCTTTAACCGTGACATTCAACCTCTGAAGGAACAGGTACGTTACATAACATTTGGAAAGGGTCTCAGAGATGGTAAATCTACCTTCTGTATGATTCATGAATCCCCTGTATTGTTCTCCTGAGAGAGGGGCTCAAGTACTCTGAGACCTTTGCTATCAAACAGACTCCCATCTCAAGAAGCAGCCCGTGACCTTGACTGATAGATCTAATATGAAATTCTTCCTTAGAGTCTGCCTAGTTCTCCTTCCAAAACTTTAGCTACCTGAGCAATTTCTATACTAACAGGCTGCCCAGAGTAGATCCAATTATTTTCTCAGAAGACAGCCCTTCTAATATTATGATTAAATCATTCTTTGTTAATTCAGCCATCTATTGGGCATCCACTGTGAATTAGGCATCCTTCTAGTCACTGCGGATATAACAGCAAACACAGTTACTTCCCTCATGGAACTCATTCTGGGTAGAGCATAGAGGAAGAAAAGACGCCAACAAATAAGTGCACATATAATATAATCGGTGGAGAAAACTCAGGCAGAGGGGAATGCTCCAGTGTGCAGGATGAGAAGGGGAGCTGTGAGTTTGTCTTGGGTGGTCAGGGAAGCCCTCCCTGCAAGGTACAGGTATGCAGAGACTGCCAGAAGTGAGACGGAGGGAGACAGAAGAGTGAGTGCAAATCTCCTGATCCCTCCCACTCTGGAGTGGCAAGCAGATTTCGCCCCTTCTGCTGATGCTGTTTGGTTGGTAGTGCTGTCCAGATCTCCATGTTGAAGGCTGAAACATCAGTCCTGTCCTGGCCGGTGTAAAAGAGTGCTTGATTTGATTAGCACTGTCTGCACCGATGCCCGACAGAGATTGGCAGTTGCTGTTTCACATATGCATATTATAGATCTGCAAATATATTTCATGCAACTCATGCACAGTCTTCTCCTGCTTGCAGTAACTTCATTCTTTCAAGCACATTTCTTATTTTAAGGTATTTGTTTTCAGTCTTTGCCATATTTGCCTTTCTCAGGGGTAGAGTAGTTGGGTAATAATCTCACTTAAAGGGTGAAAGTCAAGGCTGTGCATAATAATTTAAGAATCTTCAACCATAGACAAAACCTAAAATCCCAGTTTCTTGTTCCAGAGTCCATAATGAAACATTTTCAGACCAGAGCTATATTCATTTGGGTTGAGAGGGGCTCCTCATCGCATCCGTGTGTTTAGTGCTAAGTGGCTACTGGTATGACAGGCTCATGTCAGGCGCTTTCCTCTCTCCTTACCTCCTTAGCTCAACACTTAATGTGAAATTTAAAGAAAGCTGTGTATGTGGGAGGAGTACCATTTGTCAAAGCAGACCCCTGGTCACTTCAGTCTGCAAGTTCTAGCACACAGCGTGAAACTGCAGCTCAACACTGCCCCGTTCTTAACGAAAGGTTAATGCTTTAAGCTTTAAAAAAAATTTTTGGATCTGTTGGTTGGTAATTGGAATAAACATTCAAATTTGAGCATCAAATTTCTCATTAGTTTCACATCAATACCTGTGCTGCAACTATGGATCAGTGAACTGGGCCCCTCGCTGCCCAAGTGAGTTCATTAATCATTCTCCCCTAAGATGGCTGTGTAAGTAGACAGCTGTTCTAAGCAGCTGTCTTCAGGTACAGTTCCTCTCATACAGACGGTGGGAAACTTTTTGCATGAGTCTGCTGTTGTTTTAGGTGGAAGTCCTGCTTGTATTGACAGGTCCAGAAGCAACTGGCTCTCAGGTCAGTAACACATTTTAATTTGTAAATGGTCACTTTATGGTCACAGAGAGAAAGGTTTAAAACCATTCAGGCTAAGTTACCATGTCTTATCTGACTTATCAACAGGAACAAGAAATACGAAGCTATGCATTTCAAGCTCACACTGCATTTGGTGAAGAGCCACAAGGCTAAGCCGAACTCTTGTAACCCTTTTTTCCTGCCCCATATGATATGGCCTGGCTCGTTAGCTCTCCTGATCTTCTAACTATAGATAGTTAACTTTATTTTTATATTTTTGGATACACTTGGCTGCGCAGAGAGATCGGAATCCACATGCAGCTCCTATTCTCCATTATATTGAAGCAAGCACTCCAGTAATTGGAGCTTATCCTGTTCTAATATATGCAATCAGGAAATTTGAAACTGCCTTGATGGCCCCTATAATATTTCCCTTAGATGCTCTCTGATATGTCAGTGTCTACAAGTTCATCCACATAGCAATGACCTCATGTGGCAACCTTTTTCCATCTACTAGAACACTTAGTAGTAACATAAGATCCTGATTATCTTCTCTTAGAAAAAAAAAAGGAAAGACAAAGAAAAACAACACACATACACACAAACTTAAGAGGTATCTCTCTCTTGGAAGCAAAACCAGCAAGACAAGTAGACACACACTGGAAAAAATAAAAATCACAGAATCCAAACAATTATTTCCTGGGAAGGAGGTAGATGGAGGGTTCTTGGGAATCAAAGGAGAACCAGGCATATGTATTTAGCATTAAGGAAAAGTGAAGATGCCAAAAGTTCAACTCATGAAGATTTTTATTTCTCTCATTAAATGTAATCAAAAAATAAACACAGGGAGCTGGTAGGGAAAAGAATGAATGTATTACCTGGGCACTTCTTAGATAAATCATTTAAAATTGGACTTCCTAGCATGTGCTGTGAAGAGTTCTGAAGTAGGCAATGTCATACCCAAGTAAAAGATGAGGCAACAAAAGATGATTCATTTACTCACTCATTCAGGAGTCCTGTAACAAACATGTGCTGAGAACCTACTGGGTGCCAGCTAGCATTCTAGGCATTGGGAGTTGGGGTACACAAGGCAGAGAAGGGTCTTGCTTTCACAATGTTTAGATTTCAGTGGGGAAAGACAGAAAATAAACAAATTAAAATAGCAGCCAGTGGCCAGGTGTAGTGACTCTCACCTGTAATCCCAGCACTTTGGGAGGCCAAGGTGGGCAGATCACTAGAGGTCAGGAGTTGGAGACCAGCCTGGCCAACATGGCAAAACCCCATCTCTACTAAAAATACCAAAAGTATCCAGGTGTGGTGGTATGCGCCTGTAATCCTAGCTACTCCAGAGACCACAGCAGGAGAATCGCTTGAGCCCAGAAGGCAGAGGTTGCAGAGAGTCCAGATGGCCCTCCAACCTGGGCAACAGAGTGACAACCCTCCCAAAAAAAAAAAAATTAAAAATTAAAAATTAAAAAAAATTGCACCTAGTAATAACTGTCAAAGATAAAAACAAAATAGAATGATATAATAAAGAGAGATTAGAAGTTTTTTAAGGTTGAGTGATATTGGAGGTTTCAATGAGAAGGAAGAATTTAACTTGAGACATGTAAAACAAGAAGAACCAGGGCTGGAGGAGTTGGCAGAATTCACTCTCCCAATCCTATCGCTGCTTCAGAATGGGATTACTTAAGCCCATGACTATATGACTGCAAAGCCTCAGTCTTTCTCCCAATCTCCACTTTACTGGGGCATCATGAAATATATAGCCAGTTTTGCTAGCTATTAAATAGAGATGATAACTGGCAATTATGTGTAAAATGGAAGTTGTGTAAATAGCATTATAGGATAAAGTATACATTGTCTGCTTCCGCTTGGACCTGTCCAAACTGGTTATCAACTCAGCCTCATTTCTGTAGATAGTTGTCAAGATTAAACTTCTTTTGGACATAGCTTTATCTTGAGAGCATTATTTCTAGATGTGTCCTCATCCTTAAAATTAATGTATTTTGCCATTATAGAAGTGTTTTGTTTTTGTCTTCATTGATTTTCAGATTCTTACTCTCTTCAGATCTAATTTAGTCTAGTGTAGCTTAAAAGTGCATGAGTTGTAGCATGGAGTATGTTGTGACTGGAACTTTGACTGCATTCCAGTCAGTGTTGGGATGCAGAGAGAAACAGGATGTAAAACATTTTAAAATAGTACATGAAAAGACACACCCAGAAAGCTTTGTAGAGTTGAGCCATGTATGCCCAGTGGAGAATATTAATGGAAATTGTTTAATGAGTGTCTTTCATAGTAATTATGTATTAAAACACTAAACAATTGAATGGAAACTTTGGTCTCTGAGATTCTTGGAACGTTTTCTAGATTATACTCCAGGGATGATTTCACCCACTACTGCATCACCTCCCCTTCTGAGGCTAATTGTTTCAACTCCTTCAATGTACTCGGCAGTGGTTTGTTCACTTATAAATCTAGCTGACTAAAGAAGAACCCAAAAGTCAAACCAGAGTTGATAACCTTTAACTTTTGATATTTTTCAAAACCCATTGAAGTAAAATCTGCTATTTATACTTCTATTATTTTTTTTTACTTTTATGTCCTTATCAACTTGTTTATATAATTGGTACTTACATCTCATCAGACAAAACCATCAGTATTTTATGATGTATATGGAGGAAATTACTAGGTAATAAATATTACATGAAGAATATTGATAATACTCAGATTTTGAAATATGCTTTATAATATTACACCCATAAATATGAGTTGCATTATATCCCTGGAATCTTCCTCCTTGTTCCTGTTCTTGCTGAAATTCCAAATGTGGATTCAATTTATCCTTTAAATTTCAGTTATATTTCATTCTTCGGGCCTCTAACCTCAAGGGTCAAACTAAAGAAAATCGTATATATTTTATTCTATTGAAAACTAACAACAATCCAGAATGATTTGTATAAATGAACCTGGTGAGAAAATAAGAACATATGCATAAATTATTTGTGCATGCAATTTATATAGCTATAAATTTTGTAAAATTCTGACAGTTGTATCATGGGTGTGAGAATATTGAACCAAAAAAAAATAGTAACAGATGCATGAAAATTAGGGATTAAAGAAATGTAAGAACACATCTGGTTTAATCCTGTCTCTTTAAAGACAGAGAAATCAAGAAGTAGAAATGCAGTGAGCCTTGATTCTGTGGCTCAGCCATTTAAGGGTAAAGCCCTGGCATATTAATGGTGTGTGGAAGCAACAGAAGAACTTTCTTCAGGCTATTGGTGTAAAGTTTCTATGGCCTAACTATGCAATCTTATGTGATACTCAGTGAAATGTCTTTGAAATTTTTATGTAAATAATATTTCATTAATACAAACTTCCACTAACTAGAAAACTCTGTATTATGAACTGAATGTTTGTGTCCCCCACAACACTTATATGTTGAAACCGTAACTCCTACTGTATCTTTATTTGGAGATTGGGCCGCTAAGGAAGTAAGGTTAATTTAGGTTGTAAGAGAGGGACCCTGATCCAACAGAATTAATGCCCTTATTAAAAGACACACAAGAGCTCCAGAGAGGACACTCCCTTTCTTTCTCCCTCTCCCCCAACCCAGCATGCATTAAAAAGGTTATCCTAGCATACAGAAAGATGGTGGCCAACCACAAGTCAACAGAAGAGGCCTCAGAATGAAAGCAACCTTGCCAGCACCTTATTGTGGGCTTTCCATCCTCCAGATCTGTGAGAAATAAATTTGTTATTAAACCACCAAATCTGTAGTATTTTGTTATGGCAGACTGAGCAGTCTAATACACTATAATAATTCAAATGAGATTTACCTAAATTTCCTACTTTTTAATTTTAGATGAAGAACCAAGTTTTTTTTTTTTTTTTTTTTTTTTTCCGCCCCCGTAGGCACATAGTATTGAGTAAAAGAAAAAGAAACTTTTTAGGACAATGATTCCCTAATATGGGTAGGGATATAGTAATTAGTTTGGAAGTGCATATTCTAACAAGTGCAATGAATATTCCTATAGGTGAAGTTCTGCATATATCTTTGATTATTTTCTCAGAAAAATTATAGGAATGGTACTTGCTGGACCAAAGTATGCACTTTTTAAGGATTCAGGGTAGTAAGGTTTCACAGAAATACTGACTATACATTATACTACTCCCTAGAAATTAGCTTTGCAACATAGGTGGGCATGTCAATGGATAAGAGACAGGAAAGGGGGCTGCTGTATGTACTCATAGGTCACTGTCTTTCACTTTTAGAGAACTCAGCTTAGGTTGTAATTCTAAAAGTGCACTTGGGAATCTAAGAGAGAATGAGGTAAAGGGAAGAGAAACAACCTGTTCTCATATTTGTTTACTAAAGTAAATTGCAAAAGTACTACAAGTAGAAGATACCCTGCTTGATAAAAATAAGTACCCCAAACAATCTCTGTAACCTAATTCAAATGAAAGGTTTGTTTTTTTGTTTTTTAAGATGGAGTCTAACTCTATTGCCCAGGCTGGAGTGCAATGGCCCAATCTCGGCTCACTGCAACCTCCGCCTCCTGAGTTCAAGCCATTCTCCTGCCTCAGCCTCTCAAGTAACTGGGATTACAGGCATATGCCACTGTGCCTGACTAATATTTGTATTTTTAGTAGGGATGGGGTTTCATTATGTTGGTCAGGCTGGTCTTGAACTCCTGACCTCAGGTGATCCTCCCACCTCAACCTCCCAAAGTGCTGGGATTACAGGCAAATGGAAGTTATTATTGATTAATTAAAAATAAAATAAACTTAAAAAATAAAAGCAGAGTTCATATGTGAATCTGACCTGAAGTGGGGCTTCCTGAACCAGGGCATTGATTCAAACTATTTTCTCTTTGCTTTCTTTTTTGTTTTTTCTTCTTTCTTTTAAAATTTAGGAACCCAAGACCAGTTTTCTACAGGGATACAATTGGTATTCCCCTCAGTCACCCTCACAAGGGACACTTATAAAGCACACTTCAATCTCAGCCATTACTGACTCACAAGATAAGAATTTTATATTTTACATCACTTCATATCAAGAAATTCTTCAAAATGATAGCTGATGCAGTTAAGTTTCCCAGAAAATGAACAGTTTGGAGGATTTGGCTAGAAAATCCAGTCACCTTTTGAAAATCTCCAGCTAGTAGCCACAAGAGGAATTTCTGAACTGCAAAGGTGAGCTTTGCAGACCTGCACCTTGACCCCTGTCTGGGGCTCAGGAATTGAAGGCTGTATAATTTTATTTGAAATGTCTACCTGGTGTGGAGCAACGACAACAAAAAAAAAATTGAAAGTGTAAAAAAAGAAAAGCTATTATATCTTACAGGAGTATCTCCTGTAGTAATGAACTTTAAAACCAGTATGTTTAAACGTTTCCACACATAGGCACACCCTCCCATCCACTTTGCACCACTCATACCTTCACATATGAAGAAAAGTTACATTTTAAAAGGAGAGAAAGTATCTCATAGAGATATACTAATCGTCTAATTCCTTAGAGGAGCGAATAACCTTTTCTCTTGATATAGGAACCAAGCATTGATCTGTCACACTGTTTGTTCTAGCAGAGCTCCCAGAGGTACATTCAGTTTGAAGCGTTAAGGCTAGTTCATTAGGCGTCCCTGGCTCCTTTCTCCAAGAGAATCAAGATAACACTGTGGTTAGTTAATGGCTTTCTCTTGTTTCCCCCAGAGCCTGCCTGTCTGAAGCCTGCAGGCCCTAGAAGTTTCTTTCTCCCTTCTCTTGGCTATTAGTCACAGCTGGTAAGGCTCACAGGAGCTGAGACTGTTTGAAAACAGTCGGATCAGGAAAACGTTTGAGTCTTTCTGCTGCAAGCAACAAACTTGGCCCAGGCTGCCAGGAGGAGATGGAGTGGGAGTGGGGGTGGCAACGGGATGCACCAGGAATGAAGGAAGGAAGGGAAATTGCTGACCATCTCACTTCAAAATCCTCTCTGAGGGAGCCTGTGGTAGGCACCCTTGCTGGGAAGGTGGATGGACTCACTTTTAAAATGAAGTGATGTTGCCTCTTGGGGCAAATGTCTCCTGCCTGGTACCCACTGTCCTCCCCCGGAACCCTGTATTCTGGTAATGGGGTGGTGGGGGCAGAAGCTAATGATGAGACCCTGGAATGTGGTGAGCTATCTTCAGCTCCTGCAGTTCTCCAAGACCTGCCCACTACTTTTTCTTCTCTATTTACGTTTTGCAGAACTAGTGGGGGAAGAAAAAAAAAAAAGAAGTTAGGTATTAGGTATTATAGATAACTTCAAAATCCAAAACCCAACCCATAGACCTCTCTAATGTCCTGGGTTAGAACTGCTGAATGAGAGACATGATGTCCCACAAACATGACCTGACTTTTAATTGCCTGTTATCTGGTTGTTCAAGGCACTGCCTCACGAAGCAGCTCCAAGAAGGCCAAATCATTTTACCTGTTGCCTCTCATAGGACCTTGGCGAACTGCTAACAGGGGCCATGTGTCTACCTATTCCCTGGCGTGGATGGTGTGCTCCCCTGCAAAGGAGATGCTAAGACAGGCCATGATGCTGTCGGTGACCACAATGATGTCATCACAGGTGACAAATCACCCTTTGTCACTGCCTTGATTTTGAGTCATGAATGCTATGGTTGCATTGGGTTTATGAGACCAGTAAACATATATGCTTTGGGGTCAAGTTTAAATCCAAGCTGGAAGAGTTTCATTTCCCTTTCAGGGTGCCTACAGGATTCATAGTGTACTGAGAAATCACAGAGGAAAGTTTTATGAGAGATCAGGTCAAGCCCATAAAAGTAATGGGGCTCTTCACATCACCTCTTTCAGGGCAGTCTGATGCTGCTTCCATATCTGGCTTGGATTTTTCAGATAATAACCCTGCCTCTTCTTAAATGTTTTGAGAAAATGTAGGTTCTTCCTCTGGATTTGGAACATGCTAATGACTTACTATAGACGACAAATACAGGAGGGTATACAGATTTCTAGATTCTAACTTGGTGAAAAACAAAACAAAAAGCCACTCAAACACACTTTTATTCTTTTTCCAAAAATGGAAACACGTGCGTCGTATTTCTAATTTACAAGGTCTATTGCAATTATGTTTTAGGCTATTATCCTTGTTCAAAAGTCACAGATAGAAGACAATAAAAACAAGTTAGAAGAAATAAAACCTAAGATCCACTGAAACATTTCTGGATTGTCCATTACAGCTTGAATTACACAATATAAAAATGATCACTAGTAGATGACAAGATATTTAATTTTATGTTTTGGAAGTATGCGGCTACTATGTAGTGTTTCTGCAACACACCAGCATTGCTTACACCAGTACTTCCAATATGAGTTATTTAATCACCCAGGTTAAATGAAAATAACCAAATGATTAAATAAAATCAAGTCACACTTCCATGTGAAGACTTTACTTAGACTTACAATTTGGGAGACTTTGTCTGATGTTGAACGTTCCACATTAATATATCGCATGATGTTATCTAGCAATTTATCCTGCGAGGGAATGTTTCTATGAGTAAGCATGAAGTTACATTAGTGTTGTTCATTTATTCATCAGGCACCACTAACAACTGCATTATTTAATGCAACTCATTCTCAGCACATTTGCTCCTGGTAACTTTATCCTTGTTCTCTTCTTTCTGCATGACTCCTCCTTCAGCGTGTATTCTTCCTCACGTTCTCTGCACAGTAATTGTCCATGGCCTCAGTCATTGGTTCTATTGATCCATATTTTCCTCCTCAGAGACTAAAAGGGCTATGTCCATTCACAAAGGCTGCATCAGATTCCATTCTGCCTTGCCTTCATTGAAGACCTACTATAATCATGGTATTTCTTTTTCTCGTCACAACAGAAAATACGAAGATAAATAAGCTCCAATACCTGCTGTCTTGGCAGATGAAATGACAATAATGATATAATAACTAAAAACACTTATCTAGCACTAATTTCATGCCATCCCAAGTGCACCATACAAAACTCATTTAATCTTGAAGGAATCCTTTGACAGAGTCAC
The DNA here is from genome assembly GCA_963573385.1 of Cacajao melanocephalus. Lineage (NCBI taxonomy): Eukaryota > Metazoa > Chordata > Mammalia > Primates > Pitheciidae > Cacajao > Cacajao melanocephalus. The sequence goes on along the minus strand of CAUYLG010064981.1, from coordinate 125,585 downwards.
TATCATTATCCTCATTGTACAGAGAAGGAAAAGAAGACTTAGAGAGGTTGGGTTATTTATCAGTGTCGTACAAGGATACAAATAACCATGGGGCAAAGGGAAATTTGAAAAGTAATATGCAGGAGACACAAACAAACGAACAAAAATCATGGAATCTCAAGTGATGGAGCAGGATGGGGGAAGGGGATCATAGGCCAGATTTCCCAAAAGAAGGACCTATGAAGAAGAATTTTAAAGCAAATTTTAAAGACCTGTTATGTTCTAAGAACTTACGATGAATATTATGTTTCATTTAATTCCAACCAAATCCCCATTTCAGTCTAAGCAGTTGGAAACTTAAAAAACAGGTTTGCTAATTTTATTAAATATTAAAATGCAATACCAGAGTTTAAGCATAGGTCAGTCTTATTCTGCTTGTACCTCCAAGGTAGATGGTGAAGGATGAGTTAGATTTTGAAAGCCAGAATTAGGAGGAGAGGACAATGTAAGAGAAGAAGTATGAGTATAAGATCGGCGAGGAGGGTTGATAGAAACAGAGAAAGGGTGAGTTTACCTATTCATCCTGCAGCAAGAATGCGTGACACATACATGACAGACAGAAGGCACAAAGAGAGACTTTGACAGTCTCTGGGGAGGAAAGATAGTCCATGAGACAGTGACACTTGGGGTGATGTGGCAAGAGTGACACTGAGATGCTTGTGTAAAGAAATAGGGAAACAGGTAAGAAAAGAAAGATGAGCTGGGTGTGGTGGCTTACACCTGTAATCCCAGCACTTTGGAACACCAAGGTGGGCGGATCACCTGAGGCCAGGAGTTAGAAACCAGCCTGGCCAACATGGTGAAACTCCATCTCTACTAAAAATAGAAAAATTAGCCGGGTGTGGTGGCGTGTGCCTGTAGTCCCAGCTACTCAGGAGGCTGAGGCAGGAGAATCCCTTGAACCTGGGAGGCAGAGGTTGCAGTGAGCCGAGATCATGCCACTGTACTTCAGCCTGGGCGACAGAGTGAGACTCTGTCTCATAAAAAAATAAATAAGAAAATTTTTTTTAAAAAAAGAAAAAAGGAAAGAAAGATGGAGGATATATCACAATGGGCCTTAAATGCCAAGCTGAGACGTTTTAACTGACTATGTCATGTAGTGGGCATCTACTTTCCATTATTTAGAATAATGCAAGAAGGAATTATGGTTTAGTAGCACTAATTAGGCAATGAGATATATTGGGGGAAGTAACAGAAAGAGAATTTTTGAAGTCCTTAAAAATAACTTTAAAAACCTATGGGTATTTGAACAATTTTCTGCAAATCTAAAACAATTTTTTAAGTTTATTTTAAAATTTAAGTTTCCTATTCCAACTTCTTGCCAGAGCACAGACCCACATTTTAAGTGCCCGCTGGACTGTTTTAGATTTGCAGAAAATTGTGAAGATACTATGAAAGGTTTCCATATACCCTGCACCCAGTTCTATTATTAACCTCTTGCATAACTATGGTACATTTTTTAAATTAATGAGCCAATATTGATATGTTATTATTCACTAAAGTCCATAGTTTACTCAGATTTCCTTAGGTTTTACTTAATGTCCTTTTTCTGTTCCAGGATACTGCATTACCATCAGTTGTCATGTCCTTTTAGGCTTATCTTGGCTGCTAGAGATTCTTCATTGGTTTTTTTTAATAACATTGACTAATTGGGGAGGACTGGTTTGGAATTTTGTAGAAAATCAGTCATTTGGGATTTGTCTGAAGTTTTTCTCATGGTTAGACTAGGATAATATGTCTTTGGAAGGAAGACTACAGAGGTACAATCCCATTCTCATCACATCATATAACTGATCATATCGATGTTAACATTGACCTGGCTGAAGTTGTGTTTGTAAGGTTTTTTGGAAGGGCAGGAGAAGGTGGAACAAGTGACAAATGATAATTAAAAAAAAAAAAAAAGAACTAGAAGAAGAATGAAGAGGGTACAGTGGTATAGCAGCAACTGGCAGAAAGTTTTACAAAAGAAGGCTGGTTAGTTAGATCATCAGGAGCATAAAGTTGGACACAGGTTTTCACATATGACCAGATGGGAGCTTCCTACATGGGACCATTCCCTTTCTACAAATGTCCACCAAAGACATGCCCTTTTTCAGGTTCCTGTTGTACATTCTCAACTAAAGTCTTCATTTCACCCCCAAATTAACTTCTCCCCCTAGTCTCTTCCTCCTCCTCCATCACCACTTATTTTATTTGCCATTTGCAATTACTAAGCCAGTGTGTACTTGGCCACATACTTTCCCCTATGTTCCTTTGCAAGTACTTCCTCATCATTCCATGTTCCTGTTAACATAGCCATATAATAAGTCTCTAGATGATAAAGGCCAAGTCTTCCTACATGTATAACATTGGTGTTCAATAAATGCTTTCTATGGTTAAATATAGATTTTATCCTTTGCTGATGTCATAAACAAGGACTTATGAAAAAATTAAATCATGGTAAGGCAAAATGAGCAACTGAATAACTGTGAATATTTTACAAATTGGGAAGTGAAAGGGATCATTGAGAAGCTGAAGGATGGGTAGGTTCTGGTTGATGATGAGTAGAAAAAAGGATAATTAAATAAATCTCAAAGATGACAACAGATACATCATTTGTGGGTCAGACTGACATGGCAAGGGCAAAGGGTTCTTGCTGTGAATGTGTTTACGAACCAAATATTTATCAGGTGCTTACCATATGTCACATACTATACTGGCACATTCAATGATGACTGAAATAAACATGGTCTTCTTCTCATGCAGTTGACAGGCTCTCAAAAGAAGACAGAGAAGTTAACAAACAGCTCTTGTGTAGCAGGGGAAGTAAAATATGAAGTGACTTCCCACAGGGAACATCTAATGACTTCTGGAGAAAAGGATCAGAGGATCTTGTAAGGAAATTCTATTTGATCATTCTACTTGAAGATTAATGAATGGAAGATCAAGTCTTGAAAATCTAGGTAAACTAGACTGGGTGATGAGAGAAAAATGTGATGGCTAGAAGCAAGAGGAGAGGAAGAAAAAAATAAGTAAAAATTGTCAGGAAAGGTAATAGAAAGTGAGAGGGTCAGGAGAACTTTTTGGTGGTAGAACAAATACAGCATCCCTTGGAGATATTGTAGGTTTGGTTCTCTAATAAAGCTAATGTTATGATAAAGCAAGTCACATGACTGTTGGTTTCCCAGCACATATAAAAGTTATATTTAAACTTTTCTAATATTTGAGGTCTATTAAGTATCTGATAGCATTTTGTCTTAAAAAAAAAAAGTATGTACCGTAATCAAAAATACTTCATTGCTAAAATATACCAACGATCATCTGAGTCTTTGTCAAATTATAATCTTTTTGCTAGAGGAGGGATTCCCTTGATGTTGATGGCTATCGATTATCAGGGTAGTGGTTGCTGAAGGTTAATATGGCTGTGGTAATTCCTTGAGACAACAGTTAAAATTGTCCCACTAATTGACTCTTCCATTCATGAAAGATTTCTCTGCAGTGTGTGAAGCTGTTTGATAGCATTTTACCCACAGTAGAACTTCTTTCAAAACTAGAGCCAACTTCTCAATCCCAGCCACTGCTCCATCAACTAAGTTTATATAATATTCCAAATCAGTGGCTGTCATTTCAACAGTGTTCACAGCATCTTCACCAGGAGTAGATTCTATCTCCAGAAACCACTTTCTTTGCTCATCCATAAGAAGCAACTCCTCATGCATTCAAGTTTTAGAATGAGATTGCAGCAAATTTGTCACATCTTCAGGCTTCACTTCTAATTCCCACTCTCCTGCTATTTCTACCACATCTGCAGCATCTTCCACCACTAAAGTCTTTAACCCTTCAAAGTCACTAAGAGTGTTGGATAAACTTCTTCCAAATTCCTGTTAATGTGGACATTTTGACTGCCTCTCATGAATCACAAAAGTTCTTATTGGCATCTACAATGGTGAAGTTTTTTCCAGAAGTTTTCCATTTACTTTGCCCAGATCTGTCAGAGGAGTCACTATCTATGACAGCTATAGGCTTACAGAATGTATTTTTTAAATAATATGAATGAAAGTTGAAATTACTGCTTGATCCATGGGATACAGAATGAATGCTGCATTAGTAGGCATGACAACAACATTAATCTCCATGTACCTTTCCATCAAAGCTCTTAGGTAACCAGGTACATTGTCAATGAGCAGGAATACTTTCAAAAGAATCTTTTTTTTTTTTTTTTTTCTGAAGAGTAGGTATTAACAGTGGACTTAAAATAGTCAGTAAACCATTCTATAAACAGATTTGCTGTTACCCAGTCCTTGCTTTTCCATTTATGGGGCACAGTCAGAGTAGTCTTAGCATAATTATTTGCGGCCCTATAGCATTTTCTGCATGGTAAATGAGCATTGTTTCACTAGATGCATTCACCCCTCACATAAGAGTCAGCTTAGCCTTCAAACTTTGAAGCCAGGCATTGACTTCCCTTCTGTAGCTATGACAGTCCCAGATTAGTTATCTTGGCTAGATCTTCTAGATAACTCGCTGCAGTGTCTACATCAGCACTTGCTGCTTCACCTTGCACTTTTATGTTATGGAGAGGTCTTCTTTCCTTAAACCTCATGAACCAAGCTCTGCTGTCATCAAACTTTTTTCTACAGCCTTCCTACCTCTTTCCAGCCTTCATAAAATTAAAGAGAGTTAGAGTCTTGCTCTGAGTTAGGCTTTGGCTTCAGGGAATGTTGTGACTGGTTTAATCTTCTATCCATGCCGCTGAAACGTTCCCTGTATCAGCAATGAGTCTGTTTCACTTTGTTTTCATTTGTGTGTTCACCAGAGTAGCACTTTTAATTTTCTTCAGGACCTTTTTCTTTGCATTCACAATGTGGCTGACTGGTACGAAAGGCCTAGCTCTCAGCCTATCTTGGCTTTTAACATGACTTCTTCACCAATCTTAATCATTTTTAGTGTTTTATTTAAAGTGAGTGGTCTATAACTCTTCTTTTCAATTGGACAATTAGAGGGCATTATAGGGTTATTAATTGTCCTAAGTTTTATCTTGTTGTCTGAGGGAATAGAGAGACCCAAGGAGAGGGAGAAAGGCAGGAAAACAGTCTGTTGCTGACGCAGTCAGAACACACACATTTATTATGTTTGCTGTCTTCTATGGGTGCAGTTTGTGGTGCTGCAAAACAATTACAATAGTAGCATTAAAACTCACTGACTGCAGATCACCATAACATATAATAATAAAGAAAAAAATGAAATATTATGATAATTACCAAAATCTGACACAGAGACATTAAGTGAGTGTATTATATTGGAAAATTGGTGTCAATAGACTTGTTCCATGCACAGTTGACACAAACCTTCAATATGTAAAACATGCAATATCTGTGAAGTACAATAAAACAAAGTACAATAAAACAAAATATGCCCATATAGGAAACTAAATGCTCTTCTTATCTGCTTTGCTTGTCTTCATCAGAGTCAGAATGGTAAAAATAAATAAATAAATAAATAAACAAATAAAAGATGACCCTTGTGTCCATGGTTGACTAGTTGTATAACCCTGGGCAAGTCATGTTAACTCCACAGAGCATCAGTTACTCCTCACTAAGATGATGTCTTAATGTTAGCCTTCTTCTCAGGGACTGTATTAGAGTGCAGATGCCAGTAAACAGTTTTGAAAAGGGAGTGGGTAATGGTGAAGGAAGAATCAACATAGATTCCTAGACTTCTAGGCCTGACACGTAAAGAGTATTGTCATTGACTGAGATGAGAAAACCAGGAGAAGAGGAGGTCTAGGTGTGGCGGGAGAAAACTGGGGAACCAAGAATCACCAGTGCCCTGCTCAACATGTTCCATTTGTGATACCCATTAGATAGTGGGCTGCCCCCTGCTTAATTCAGATCTCGGCTTACTGATACATTACCCCAAATACCATGCTCAATCACTTTTTCTAGTTTCACTTCAATTTTTTCTTGGAATATATCCCTTTTTGAAATTGCATTAGATTTCTGTTTGCTTGTTGTTTATATCCCCCACTAGAATGTAAGTGCTACAAGGAAAAGTATTTTGTGTTTTTCACAATAAAGCCTCTAATGCCTGGTCCAGTGGGTGGCATATTGTGGATATTCAACAATGAATGAAAAAAATAAATGAATGAATGTGTCTAAGTAGAGATCTGGATACAACTTTTGAATACAGGAGTTTGGGGATCATCATCAGATCAGATCAAATCTGATCAGATCGAATCAAATCTGATCATCAGATCAAATCTGAAAAAAGAAAAAAAAGGAAAGGAAAGAAAAAAATTTACTGGTTTCCTGCAATCAAATAAGATATAAAGTCATGAGAATATGGATGGATAAGAAAAAGAGGAGAAAATGCCAGTTAAGAAAGGTTGAGAGACTTGCCGACACCAAAGAACAAGTGGAGGAGACAGGTTTGAGTTTAGTTGCTTGTTGCCTTCTGAGCTGAGGCTTTGAAGCAGGGCCCTGTTCTGCCTCCTCCAATGGGGGAGTGATCGTTGCTCAGGCCCCACCTCTCCACCCTCCAAGAAAGTCACACTCATCCATGCCCTCCACCAGCCCTTGAACAAGATCTGAGGCAGCTTTATGTTGACACACTATGAGTGAGAGTAGCTTGTTGAATTTAAAAGATGTTTGTATTTGTGTAGGGAAGGAAATTTGTAATTCAAAGGAACCTATTTTTAACAGCAGAATTTAAGTTTCAGCCTCAGAGCACTCTCAGAGATCGTTAAAGCAGAAAGCCTTAGGTGTCTGTCTAGTCACTGTGGATCATGCTTGTCAACAATTGAATTTAAAAACTCTTGTTCCCAGAAGATCGGTGACCGGGGAACTCTGTGATCTCATCCTGGTTTTTCTACTCAAAGAATTCCCCAGGGTCTTTCTACAAGGAGAGTGATAGCCCAAAATAAAGCCAAAATAGTGTCTTTTGCTATTGCTTTTGCTACTCAGCTAAAGAAACCGAAAGCGAGGGACAGGTTCCATGTTCCCTGCCAGAGACTTAAGTGGAAAACCATCTGCACCATTTCAATGCAAGTGCAATGTCCCTGGTTAAGATCTTGCAGCCCACTCCACTTGAAAGGCCCAGAATTCATGAATACAGACTGATTTTTGTTAAGCTGGGTACAGTGAGTTAGTTCTTGAGCTTGGAATGCTTGCAAAAAAAGAAACAAACACACTATGAGGAAATCAGTGCTCCTTTAAGGGTGAAAAAAAAAATAGAACATCTTTTTCATTTGCTTCAGGGGACAAGCAACCTAACATGGCATTTTCCCTGCAGAGTCTGTGATCAAGAGTATTAGGAGATCTGAATTCATGACAAAATTAAGAAAGCAAAAAGTTCAGAACATTCAATCTGCTCAGCAATTCACTTTGTGATGTTCTTCTGTGGTTTAATCAATGCTGAAACTTGACTCACAATACCAAGAAAAACGGGTTATGTCTTTATTACAGGAATGAGGCCTTCTTGTTGAATTCCCATTCATAACTTGTTCTCCTATTATAGTATTTTATTTAAAAAATTAGCATTCACAGAAAATATCACTTTCATAAGATCTTTAAAGTAATAATAACAACAAAGTGTTATAACACAATAATATATAATAATAATAATAAATATTGTGTTATAACACAATAGTAACACAGCTTTGCAAACCAGAACCTATGAGTCTCCCTATGTTTCGCAAGAAAATTTTTAATTTTGCTGGTAAGGTGCAAATTCATGTCAGTATTAATTCATGTAAGCATTTGTATATCAAAAGCTCTGGTTGGATCATATCTTTGTGTCATGACTTGGAGAACAGGAAAAAGGAATGTTTTTTAAAGTAGTTTGATTAAATATAGTGAAACCAAGCTTGAGCCACTCGAGAGTAATTTCAACAGAGTAGTTCTACAGCAGTGAACTGAGGAAGATTAAGCTTGACAAATCCTTTCATTTGAAGGCTTTATATGCATGTTTTCTTAGACATTGGGTAAAGCAAGATGGTAACAGCCAATTTGAAACAACAATGAACAATTGTCACCTTAGACACCCATGAAGACTTAATTTTGCTTCCTGAAGAATCTCCCACAAAGCATTGAAATCCATCTTTACTCCTTCCAGTTAATGCAGTAGTCTATTAAACACACAGTTTAGCACCAAGGTTACTCTAAGACACCATTAAAGTCAGTCTTGAATAATGTATTTATATTTGCTTTTGGGGATGAGGATGGTAGTGGGCTGTATGCAAACTTATAAAATAAAACTTAGAGTGTCTGAAAGAACTTCATTTCACATATGACCTTTTACAGTAATTGGATCTGAATTATAATCAGTCACCTGAATCCTGAAATAGATAAAATAGTTTTTTAATGTTAAAAAGTTTTAGCCCTTCGTTGATTATCTATCAGTGCTTACAGTCCTGTGAAAATAAGATAAATGAGAAATTTGGTCTCTAATTAGACTTCACTAGATTTACAGCTTTTAATTTATACGCCAATGCAGCTCAGGCCGGCACTAACGTAGATAGAGATGGAGCCACAGTTTTCAATTGATTTAACAATTTAATTGCAGCATTAACATCCATTAACATTTAACTAACCTTTTAAACTAACCTCAGGCACAACCTTAAAGACTAAATGAAGTAAAATTGCATATAAAAAGGTACTAACATACAGCTGTAAGAAGCCAAAGTGAATCTTGAGGGAGATTTAGCACCGCAGCCTCACATCAGCAGGAGGGAGTCTGTTTTCCTTCTTGCAAAATTCAGTAGGAAAGCATGCTCTAATTTATAGGAAAAGGAAATAGGCACATTTGACGAACTCTCATTTATATCTTCTTGTCTATAGTGATATCTAAAAGATGCAATATCTCTTCAACGGCGAAGCACTGATGGTTGAACACTAAAGAATATAAAGATGGGGTCTGGAAAAGGGGACCACATCATAACTGAATGCAAATTGGATAGGAAGCTGTATTTCAAGTTTTCTATGGTACTCATGAAACATAGAGAATACATACATTACACCCAGTTAGCAGACCCAGCCCTGGACTTTTGCATGTCTTAATTTGAGGTTGCGTTACTTGAATCAGTATTTTCTTTACATTTTTCAAAATCCTTTTTATGCCTTTTGTCAATTGAATAGATTCCAGATTATTAATTGAATGAATATTTTAAATTTGCAGGGAAACTCTGGATTGTAATTGTAAGATCAGTTTTAAGATGAGAAAAGTGAAGTAAGAAACTTTAAGATACCCTCTGGCTTCTAAAACACATACTAAATTGGAAACGTCTAGTTTTATACATCTGGTCACCTCTCTAAACAAGAATAGTCATTTGAGATGGATCTGCTTTTAAAGAAACGAAGAATTTCCTAAAAATTGGTTTTATAATGTTTCTATAATATAACACTGGGAATAATTCAACAAGGTGCCACAGAAATTCTGCCTAATAGTTATCAGGGCTCTGTGCTGTAAGATCGGTGGGGCCAAATTGCCTGTGGGCTGTCTTCCCGGAACTATTCCCGTCAATGTCATGGACTGAGAGATCTGGGGAAGCAGTAAGGCCTTCCAGCCCGCAGAGCCACACCACTCCCAGGCTTGATACATCATCCATGGAGTAGTTCAATGATCCAGATATTAAAAGCCCATAATTGTAAGCACTGACACGGTATATCGTCACTCCGCTATTTTTCATGCTTCCTGGCACTTCAGTTTCAATTTATGTTGCAGAGCTCTGAGAATACATTATATTAACACTGGGTTTGTGTAAGAAAAGTCGGAGTATTATAGACATGCCTGCCTGAGAAATTTTCCCGTAGCACCCCTCAATAAACGGCTATAATTAACCTTAGTAAACAGGAAGAAAAAGTTATCTGAAAAACTATTAGCGTGATAACATTATAATGTGCCTTTTCTGTTTACCTTTCATTTTGTAATGTTTTATTTACAAATTGTATATTTTAATTGGGGGAATTGTATAATTTATCTTATTATAGATAGGTATTAAAGTAATACCTATCTATTACACAATTCAGTGATATTTGTAAATAAAATATTACAAATATAATAATAGGTATAATAATAATACCTGTCTATAATAAGGTATATTATAATTATATATAATAATAAGGTACATTATAATATAGATAGGTGTTATTAATAGAGAACGATACATATTAATAGGTATTATTAATGTTATTAATGATACCAATACCTATGTATAATGAGGCATATAATAATATATACAAGGTAGACAAAAATATAGATAGGTATTACTAATAATAGTGAGGAATACTTATAATAATAGGTATTATTATAATATATCTATCTATAACAGGATACCTATAATATGTTATTGTATATTTTAGTTCAGTACAGGAGAGTGGAGCTCTGAAATCACTATGAATCCATATCCTGCCTTCCTACTTGCTAGTTTTATATTCAAAGCAAGTTCTTAAGCATCTCTGACTCCATTTCTCTTCCATAAAAAAATTAGAAGTAATTAAAATAGTTTCTTTTCCACAGGTTGGTTGTGAATATTAAATGCCAAATACTTAGCATGGCATGCATTCACTATACTGATTAGTAGGAGGTTTTTATTAAATAACTGTTGGAAAAAGAGAGAGAGAGAGAGAGAGAGAGAGAGAGAGAGAGAAGGATCGAAATGAGATTCCAAGAAACCTGCAAATATGGGAATTATGTGTCAAACACTATCCATATAGCTACTGGTGTGTAGTACTAAATGGAAGCAAAAAGTTAAGAAAAATACTAGAGTTTTGAGGGAGTTACACTAAAAACCAATGATCTACTACTTTGAATTAAGAGATTCTTCAATAAAATATACAACCATAATGTTTTTAAGATAAAACATAAGAGAAAAATAAATCTTCAGTTTAAGTTCTGAGGTTTGATACTAAAATATGAACCATAAGCAGCAAAAATTGATAAAATGAGCCTCATCAAAATGTAAAACTTTAACTCCCTGAGAGACTCTATGGTAAAAGGATAAGAAGACAAGCTAGAGACTGGGAGAAAATATTTATAAATCAAATATTCAACAAAAGATAAGTAGTTAGAATACATACAGGAATCTCAGACGTGAATAATCTAAAACAATCAAATTAGAAAGTGGGCAAAAGACAAAGATATTTCACTGAAGAGGATTTGCAGGTGACAAATAAGCACATAAAAATGTATTTAACATAATTAGTAGGACAATGCAAATCAAAACCACAATAAGATATCACTACACACCTTACAGAGTGGCTAAAATAAAAAATAGAGAAAGACCAAACGCTGGTGAGGATGCAAGGAAACTGCATTATTCATACACTCCTGGTAGAAATGCAAAGAAGTATAACCAAATATTGGTGGTTTCTTTTTTCTTTTTTTTTTTTTTTTGAGATGGATTCTCTCACTGTCGCCAGACTGGAGTGCAATGGCATGATCTCAGCTCACTGCAACCTCCATCTCCCAGGTTCAAGCAATTCTCCTGCCTCAGCCTCCTGAGTAGCTGGGGTTATCAGCACCCACCACAACGCCTAGCTAATTTTTTGTATTTTTAGTAGAGACAGGTTTTCACTGTGTTGGCCAGGCTGGTCTCGAACTCCTGATCTCGTGATCTGCCCGCCTCGGCCTCCCAAAGTGCTGGGATTATAGGTGTTAGCCATCGTGCCCGGCTGGTAGTTTCTTTCAAAGACTAAATATTTAATTGGCATATGACCCAGCAATTGCACTCTTGGGTATTTATCCTAAGTAATGATTATGTAGCTTCATATAAAAATATGAATATTCACAACTGCTATGTTTATCATAACCCCTAACTGAAAACAACCTGTTTTTCAATAGGCAAATGATTAAAAACCTATAGTTCATCTAGACTATAGAATACAACTTAGCAATAAAAAAAGAACACATAACTGTTGCATGCAGCAACTTGGATGAATCCCAAGACAATTATGGTAAGTGAAAAATGTCAATCCCAAAGGGTTGCATACTGTATAACTTTACATAATTTTCTCAGAACGATAAAATTATACAAATGGAACACAGATTAGTAGTTCTCAGAGGTTAGGGACTAAGGTTGCAGTTACAAAATGGCAGCATGAAGGATCCGAGAAATGCTGAAACCTTTCCTAATCTTGACTGTGGTGGTGTTATATAGAAATACTCACATGATAAAATCACATAGAACTGAATAAGGCCGGGTGCAGTTGCTCACGCCTGTAATCCTAGCACTTTGGGAGGCCGAGGTGGGTGGATTGTCTGCGCTCAAGAGTTCGAGACCAGCCTGGGCACCACAGTGAAACCCTGTCTCTACTAAAATACAAAAAAAAAAAAAAAAAAAAAAGCCAGGTGTGGCAGCGTGCACCTGTAGTCCCAGCTACTCGGGAGGCTGAGACAGGAGAATTTCTTGAACCCTTGAGGCCGAGGTTGCAGTGAGCCGAGATCATGCCACTGCACTCCAGCCTGGGTGACAGGGAGAATCTGTCTCCAAAAAAAAAAACCGAATATAAAACACACACACAAACACACAGGCACCTACACAGGAGTCCATGTAAAACTGGTGAAATCTAAATTAGATTAATAATTACACAAATGTCAAATTCTTCATTAGTGTATTGTATTATGGGATAGTATTCTAATAGAGTGCTAATGTGTTACCATCAGGGAAAACGGTGAAGAAGTCTACATGGGATCTCTCCATATTGTTTTTTGCCATTGTATCTGAATCTACAACTATTTCAAAATCAAGTGTTTAATTTTTAAAAAGATATGAGATTGTAAATATTTGATACCTAAAACGAAGCTTGAACTTTGGGCATTTATGGGTCACAAGTGGGCTAAAAAGGCTGCCCATCCTCCAGGGAGAGCATGAACCTCAACAGCTATTGCAAATGTGGTCAAAGAGAATAAAGATAAGAAAAGGAATCCCAGAGGGGGAAGCCAGGGTCCACAGAGCACCACAGAAAACAGAAACAGCATCAAGGAGTGATATTAGCAACCAACAGAGGCACTCAAAGAATAATGTGTCACCACCCTTTCCCTTTTCTAAGTTATTGTGGTTGTACTGTCCTTTTATGACATTGGATGTTGGTACCAGAGAAAGACATGTTGTCTTTTTAGTTCATGTCCGGATGGAGAGGAATCATATTTCAGTTTATTAATCTACCACGGGTCACCCTCCACCCCCCTGAAAAGGCTGTGACAAGCCAACAAGAGATCCTGGAACGTGGATAGGGTTTTGGGTTGTCTTTCTTGAGAATAGAAGGAATAGATTACCTACCGTGTGGCTAAATTTTGGTGACCAGAAAGGCAGACAGGGTAGTCCTTAGGGCTGTTTTCCTCCATTCCAGGCCCCATCCTTTCTACAATAGGGTTGTATTTTTCTGTCTTTTTGAAATTGATGACAACTGTTGGCACTGTTTCATTTCCTCACATAAAATGGGAGGAAAAGTGACACTTGCGGAAGTCTTTAAAGGAAAGCATCCAACTTACCGCACTGTCTTTTGTTTTGCCATTTCAACCTACACTGTTCAAATGCTATAGGCTACGCCAGCCTCCATTCAGGAGTGAAAATGATATGACATATGTACATGGCCAACCTTAAATGGATTTGTATAATGAGTGATTAATAAACTTTTTTTTTTGTTTAAAATGGTAAGATTTGGGAGTGCTTATTACTATGGCATTAACTAGCCCATTCTGACTGATGTTGTTTTCTTGAATTACACATAGTAGCTCATTAAAAAAAAAAAAAAAAATTCTACTCACGCCTGTAATCCCAGCACTTTAGGAAGCTGAGGCTGGTGGATCAAGAGGTCAGGAGTTCAAGATCAGCCTGGCCAAGATGGTGAAATCCCGTCTCTACTAAAAATACAAAAATTAGCCAGGTGTGCAAGCGGGTGCCTGTAATCCCAACTACTTGGGAGGCTGAGGCAGTGGAATTGCTTGAACCTGGGAGGCGGAGGTTGCAGTGAGCTCAGATCACGCCACTGTACTCCAGCCCCTGGGCGACAGAGTGAGACTCTGTCTCAAAAAAAAAAAAATCTAATGAATAGCTAGTGTGATGGTTAATATTGAGTGTCAACTTGATTGGACTCAAGAATGCAAAGTATTGTATCTGGGTATGGCTGTGATGATGTTGCCACAGGACATTAACATTTGAGTCAGTGGACTGAGGGAGGCAGACCCACCCTCAATCTGGGTGGGCACCATCTAACCACCTGCCAGCATAGCTAGAATAAAGCAGACAGAAGAAAGTGGAAGGTCTTGACTTGCTGAGTCTTCTGGGATTCATCTTTCTCCTATGCTGGATGCTTCATGTCCTCAAATATCAGACTCAAAATTCTTCAGCTTTTTGACTCTTAGACATACAGCACTGGTTTGCCAGGGGATCTGGGGCCTTTGGCAACAGACTGAAGACTGCATTGTCAACTTCTCTGCTTTTGAGGTTTGGGGAGTGAACTGATCTACCACCGGCTTCCTTGCTCCTCAACTTGCAGACAGCCTGTCATGGGGACTTTATCTTGTGATCACATGAGGCAACCTTCCTTAATAAACTCCCTTTCATGTATACATATATCCTATTAATTCTGTCCCTCTAGAGAATCCTAAAACAGCTATATATATATTTTTTTCTGCCAAGGGTATTTCTATCCTTTCTTTATTTAGGAAATCCCCATTGCAAGATCTGCATAAAAGAGAGCATGCTTCTCTCTAAAAGAACCTGAAAAGGCTAGACGCTTTCTTTACCAGCTTTTCTCCCAGAGCCTAGACTTCACAAATGAAATGGATCTGCCCAATACTCTGGACCCAGAGCTAGTAATCCAGGGACTGCAGAGAACCTACTGTGGTGGTAGTGATTATGGTGATGGCAAAATCCAGTTTTCTAGGACCAACATTTGTAATGAGGCTGGTAACCGACTGCAGTGTGTGGTCGCAATGGCCTCCTCCACTCAGTGGAGGCAGCATCAGCGTCCTTACCACCCTAGTTTCAGGGGTGACAGAAGCTGCACCCCTTCACTGTTGTCCAGCCTCTCTTTTTCTGTTTCCTAAGCTGGATTCTACAGCTTTCTCAGAAATTCTGCGAATTACTCAACATTCTGTCAAGGAATCCCTCCAATGTTTAAAGCAGCCACTGATGGTATCTATTGCTGGCAATTAAGAGCTCTGACTGATACAGACTAATGCAGGCCTCATTTCCTGACATTAATAACATAGAGACAGTATGAATGATGCAAAACCCTCTTTAAATTCTGCATATTTCATTCTGAGCTGAACTACTCAAATGTAATTGTTTGACAAGAGAAAATTAAAAATCTTCTCAAGAGAACACTGAATGGCCATATGTCACAAACGTTCAAAACTCTCTCTTTTTTTTTTAAACTGGAAAAATTGCTTAAGGATAACTTTTCATGTGGCCTTAGGTAGGCTTGCCCAGTCTTGTAAACATACCCTGGGGGCCAGCTGAAAAGTAGCGTTTATGTTTGCAAAGCCACTACTATCTAGCACTTGCAGAAAACATTCTTCCTATCATTTTCTTTTCTTTCTCTCTCTCTCTTTTTTTTTTTTCTTTTTTTTTTTTTTTTTGTGACCAAGAATAACTGAGAGGGAAGGTTTTGAATCACCCTAATCAATGTCTCTGTGTTTCACTATGAGGCAGTAAGCTTCAGTTTGCCGATTCCAGTAGTACAAAAGCCAGGAATGTTTTTTCATAAGCTCTTCTAAATGTAAATCACAATAGTTATTGTGACACATAGTATTTTCCCTAGATGGTCACAGCAGTATCTCCTATCCCACAAGTACTTCTAGAAGCTTGTCAATCCCCAGTTGAGAATTAGAATCTGTGACCTCTTTTCTTACTGTTTTTGTTGTTGTTGGTTTGAGACAGGGTTTTGCTGTCTCCCAGGCTGGGGTACAATGACGCCATCATGGCTCACTGTAGCCTTTATTTCTCAAGCGTAAGTGATCCTTCCATCTTAGTCTCTCAGGTAGCTGGGATCACAGGTGCACGCTACCATGCCTGGCCAATTTTTTTTTTCTTTTGCTGTGTTGCCTAGTCTCGAACTCTTGGGCTCAAGGAGTCCTCCATCTTGGCCTCCCATACTGCTGAGATTACAGGCCTGTGCCATTGTACTGGCTAATGACCCCTTCTCTTAAACTTGTTACTGCCTTCACTAGTTGAGTGACACTATGTGGCTTCTGAGTTTGGGTCATAAAGGCCAAGTACTCTGACTTGCTTTTTTAGGACTTGCTCTTTTAGAACACAGCTGCCATGTTGTGAGGAATTCCATGTCCCCCATGGAGAAGCCCACTTGGAAAAAAAATCACGGCACTGGTTGAGCCCCCATCTGATCCCCAGCATCCACGTGCCAGTCCTGTGAGTGATTCACCTTGAAAGAGAACCCTCCAAGCCCTCGTGGGACAGCCCAACAGATGCTAGAGGGAGCAGATTAGCCACCGCTTTCATCCCAAGTCTTGCTCAAGTTGTATATTTGTAAGAAAAATGCTTTTTCAAGCCACTAAGTTTGGTGGAGGCTTGTTACACAGCAAAAGATAAAGGATGCCATAATGTAAAAATCCACCTGTATGATACATGTCAAAAAGGAAAAGGACTCTTTTCTTATACTACCATTCATTGTACTACCATCTAGACATTAGACAAGAAACCATATTTTGATGGTAAAAAGTTAAGATCAAAAAGTGGCTTTGAGTTGACAGGACACAATTCTGTGAGCTGAAAAGCATCTCAAGTGTATGAAAACTGATCTGCCAACCAGATGAGGGGTATACTCAAGAGCCGGGCTCTGTTAAAAGAGAAGCCCTGAATAACTCCTGAGATGGTCTCAAATTATCTGCAAAGACCCAGCTCTTCTCAACTATCAGCCTAGCCAACCGTTGTGTTCCTCAGGCGTGAACCCTATTTTATCTGACCCTTTATTCACAAAGAAGCAAACTTACCTTAACATACCCAGCGTGGCCATAGAGAGCATGTTGTGCTTACTGTCACAGGATCAGAACCTTGAGTTGCTGGGTCCCTCTCTCCTGCTGTCCCCCAAGTTACATGACTTTGAGTGAAAACACATAGGGTTGTCCTCTTAGACAACTCAAAAGGAAAAATGAAAGCGTTCTATTTACTTAAAACCATGAATATCTACACATATATAGGCATATACCAATATATGTATAAAACTTTTGAAATTCAAAATAAAATATTTCATCTTCAATACCAAAAGAAAATACAGTTGTAAAGATAACAAGAGGAAAAAATAACATTCACTGGCACATTTTCCTTTCAAAACTTTACATTTTCTCTGATAGGGCTTTCTCTGAGCGAGAGGGGTTGTACAGTATTGAAGTTTAACAGAAGCCATAAAACCACTCACTAATGAAAAGATAAAGATGATGACCAGAGAAGAACTTGGAATAACAGTAATACTGAATTGTACCATCTTTTCATCTCTTGCTGTCATTTATGTGTTAATTCAACAAATTTTTAGTATGTATTTACTATGTGCCAGGGATCTTACTGGATAAAATTCCTGTTTTGGTGGCAGGAGACGTTAGATGTATTGGAGATCTGTTAACTGTCACTGCTCTGTGTTAAATCTGCAGTGAATGTAGACATTAAATAGGTCTTTTGTCTCACGGTTTAGAGTTTGTTTAGCCACAATGTCTTTAAAAGCCTACTGTTAAAATCAGTAGTTCCAATGCAACTTATTATCCATTGAACAATCATGTATATTCTTTCTTAAACCTTGGAAACAAAAATCTGGTGATCCATCCACCTAGCTTATCTAAGTAACTTCTCGTGGAACATCAGACTCATGAAGAAGGCGCTTGCTAAGAAGAAAGTCAAAATTGAAGTAACATCAACTAATTTTTGCTCAGAATGCAGGTTATGCCTGAGGAGCAGAAGGGCAAAGTATGCCAGGCTGCATCTGGGAATGGGGCCAGTTGGCTGAGATTAGAGTTCCAGTGGACTTGAGATCCAAAATAAATCAGAGATCTGGATCCAAGAGGTGAGCAAGATGAGAAGAGGTCCTGGGTCCTTATGCCAGAGGGAGAGATCAGTGTTCAAGTCAAGGAGATTGAGGTCAAGAAATGACCACCTCTTCCCTAAAATATTTATTCTATCTCTTGGTTTTGGAAGACCCCGGATCTTCAAAAGCAGATAGAGTTTGTTACAGCTAAGAGACAACCAACAATTCACAAATGGCCCAGGCCTGCTTAAAGCTAAGGTCAACCACTACTTAATATCTTTAAAATAATTACAGAAAATAAGCAAAGGATTGTTGAATCTGGCATTTTAAAAAATGTTTTTAAAATAATGTATTTATTAATCCTCAATGTAACCCTATGAAGTAGTCATTATTATTCCTATTTTCCTTAGGAGAAATGAAGGTTTTGGGAGGCCAACCAGCTTACTGAAGATTGCAAAACAAGTTCCCAGTGAGTGCCACAATTCAAACAAATTCCTGCCATGTTCTAAAGTCCTTCATCTTAATCACTGAGCTAAACTACATTAGTATTTAGGAGTTAATAGATTTGAAATAAAACGAGCATTGTGCTAAACTAGGTATCCAAATAATCAATCCTCAAAGACTTTCTTCTTTCTTCCTCCTATGCTAATCTGAAATTTCCTTTTCTTTTTCAAATTCTCAACCAAGAGTTTAGTCTATTTATACTATTGTTACTTAATAGAAAATAAATAACACTTGATGTAAATCTTATCGACAACATATTGCTGTCAAGAAGCACTCAGAAAGCCAGAGTCAATTAGGCGAGAAGTCCAGAACGTGTTGAATATGAATCTACAGTACCTGCTATCTGGTGTCCTAGCTTTTCAGGCTAAGTCAGAACATTTGGCCATCCATGCATACTTCAGTGGTTTAGACTTAGAGATACCGAGACCCAGGAAATAGAAGATGATCTACAAAGAAGGTGAGTGACTTTGGTAGGCATTGGTCATGTTAATGAAAATTTGGTACATATTAACCATTTCTTTTAAAGTACACATGCTGAAAATTCACTGTAATATAGTCTGTTTTCATGCTACTGATAAAGATACACCCAACTGGGAAGATAAAGAGGATTAATGGATTCACAGTTCTTCATGGCTGGGAGGCCTCATAATCGTGGGGGAAGGCAAAAGGCACTTTTTACATGGCAGCAGCAAGAAAGAATGAGAGAGAAGTGAAAGTGGAAACCCCTTATATAACCGTCAGATCTTGTGAGACTTATTCACTACCATGAGAACAGTATGGGGGAAACTGCCTCAATGGTTCAATTATCTCCTACCAAGTCCCTCCCACAACATCTGGGAATTATGGGAGCTGCAATTCAAGATGATATCTGGGTGAGGAAACAGAGCCAAACAATATCATTCACTTTTATGAGATGCTTCCAGAGGGTTTTTGTGAACTTCAAATTATTTTTCTACTAAATATTTACATCTAATAGAAAAATAAAAATCTGGGTGTTAAGAAGAGAGAGCATTCAAAAAAAGATTAGTTTTTAAAACCATTTTTATCATCCTATGACTGTTATGACTGCTAATGAACAATGAAAAGTCAAAACCAGACATTTCTTTGTCTTTATATCCTTAGAGCCAAGCACAGTGTAGACTGTATAGATGGTACATAATAGTCGTTTTTGACTGATGGCTGTTAAATGAACCATCATGTAATTCTATGGGGCCTAAATGGTTCCAGTTCTTCCCTTTAATTCTGGATACCTTTATGAAAGTAGCTTATCTAAGTAACTAGTTCGCTGTTTCTATTTTAACTATCTGAACTGGACAGAAATGAATAGAAAAACAGTTAATTCTGACACAGCCCTGATGTTTTCGGGAGACTGTTCTTTTGAACACTAGTTATTGTTTCTGCTACCATCGGGTTTCCAGACATGGTAAATGTGCTGTAATCTGAATGACCACAGTGTGTAAAGGCAGTCCTTCTTAGCATGGTTCACCACGTCCCTGCCTTTCCCTGCCAGCTGAACTGGTGATGAGATGCCTCCTGACAAGCTCAGGTGAAGAGAAGAAACTCACTTTGGGAGGCAGCAAGGTAGTTGTTCCCCTCTGGAGAGTCTCCCTCACTCCCTTTTTCCTCACTCCTAATCGGTACCACATGGGCAAAATACAAATTTTATTTCCCTTCCCCACCAAGGACATCAAGGGAAGGTAGTACAATTAC
Organism: Cacajao melanocephalus; assembly: GCA_963573385.1. Classification (NCBI taxonomy): domain Eukaryota; kingdom Metazoa; phylum Chordata; class Mammalia; order Primates; family Pitheciidae; genus Cacajao; species Cacajao melanocephalus. The sequence goes on along the minus strand of CAUYLG010064981.1, from coordinate 105,378 downwards.
ATGACAGCATAAAAATTTTAGCTTTATTTGCTCTTGACAGCTTGATAAACTTAAGAACCTGCAAAGGCATACTGCAGGATCTAAAACTTATAGTTTGGGTTTGAAAGTGCTCTTTTGCTGGGTTTTGCCTCTTTATCTAAACAAAGAGGACACTCGTCTGCCCCTACCATTTATTTGGCTATTGTTGAACTCTTTTTACTTCCTGTTTCTTGATGACAAGGACTCTCATTACATCTTCAAAATATACTACTAGGACTTCTCCTTCTGCTTGATCTTAATAAAGATGCAAATGAACAAAGCCTTGGAAAAATAATAAAAACCTAAAGGCAAATGCAATCTGGCAAATAAATATTTGAGTATACTGTGACAGTACCTTTGATATATAAAATTTGTCATAAAAAAGAAACACTAAGATTTTATTAAGATTTAGGAGGCAAACTATTTTTTAAATAGTTAATAAAATGGGTTTGTTCAGCCTTACTAGTTAATTTTAAACATTTAAAAATAATTAGCGAAATATTTTTAAAAGCTGAAAGTATCCTCTGCTGGTGAGGGTATGGAAAAGTGACTCTTGTAGGAATATAAATTGATACAAGATTTTTGAAAAGCCACTTGTCAATATGAATAATAAGTCCTGAAAATGTTCATACCAACTTAGTTCACTTATTAGGATCTTGACTAAGGGAATAATACTAAATGCAGAAAAAAGGTTTTATGGAAAAAATGCTGATTTCTGTACTATAAAAAATTGTGAAGCACTGAAAACACACGCAATCTGAAATCAGAGGACTAAGTACATTTTGGCACAGGAACTACATGATTTATAATAACATGATAAAAGCTTTTGATGCGTTTTGAGTAAAAAAAAAAACAAAACTGTAACTGATTGTAAAATCCATGCATGAGACTGAGAGAATAAGAGACAGAGAGGAAGGGAGGGGCATCCAGTGATATGTTTGTGTCTAATTCCTTACTTTTACTTTTTTTGCTTTCACCAAGAAATAGTATACACATATTATATATATATATACATATATATAATATGTGTGTATTTATATATATATATATATATATATATATATATATATGCACAGATAGGTAGAATTTCTCTAGAGCTATCAGTTATAAAGAGGAAAGTAATGGTCTTTAGAACACAATATTCATCATCCAGAATATTGTCTTTCTATAGAATGCAAAATATAGGACAACATGTATATCACAGTTCTTCCTGTGAATGTTTAAGTTGAAATAAGAAAACAAACAAAAAACAGAAAACAAAACAAAAACAACAAAAACCAAACCCACTTCTTACCTTCTCTTCTGCCCTAGCTTTGGATTTCATCAAGGGTCTACTTCATTTTTCAAGGAAAGTGCTCTAATCAGGGCCAAGGGGTGGAGTGTATGAAATTGTTGGTTATTTACCAGAAGTGAACACTGAAAACACATCTGTGCCCTGAGATATTATGGGGCCTTTCAAACAACCTCTGAGATAGCTATCTATAAATCTCTGCTTCTGTCATGTTTAACTAAAGCCCAATACCCACTCAACAAGAAATCCATCAACATTATAAAGAAAACAATGACAAAGCACTCTCCTTTGTGTCACGAAAAACCAATACTTCCACACATGCACAAAATCATTCTCGGATTCTTTCTACTTCTCTCTTTCTTTTGTCTTCTTTCTTTGTTCTTCCTGTTCTTCTCTCTCTCTCTCTTTGGCAAGCTTCCAGGAAGGCACAAAGAAGCAGTAATAAAAATGTGAGAAAGCAAATCATCTTACCAACTTACAACGCCAGCCCATGATAATGCATGAGGCACCCCAAGTCTGTAATCATTCTGAAATCTTATGTGGAGAACAGAATCCCATGGCTCAAGTCCTTTGCCTTCCAGCTGCACATTGCTATTGTATCTGGAGTGGCATTTCACTTATAGTTATACCATCTGTTACTCCTCTATGATCTTGCTCAGTCTTCCTTTTACTTCTCTTGCTTACATCTTAGGAAAAAATAGCTAGTAAGTGGGGAGAGCCATGGTGATGATACAAGCCCTTGTAACTTTGCCCTCCTTTGCATCTTACAATTGTTTCACTGGATATGCATCAGAAAACAATGTAATATTTGGAAAATAATGTTGACCAGCTGATAATGTTTGAATTAGGTTTTTAACATGCACCTTAGCATGGGGGTTGATCGCATCTCAGACATTTTTGGAAGGAAATCTAGGATATCTAAGACATAGTGTAATGAAATATCTTATCTCAACTGACATCCTCAATCAGTTGGCTCTGAAATTGTTCTGTGTCCTGGTAGGGGGAACCTCTATTGGACCCAGCCCCAAATCTTCCTCACCAACGGCCTCTTCTGCCCCAAGAAGATCCCCTATAGGGCAGAAGGGAGATCCTGGACCAGCACAAGCCCTCATTGCATTCTACCACTGAGGCCATACATTAAGGGGATAGCATACTCCACTCCTTATCAAATACAATACTAGATTTTGTCAATTTATAGTCTTATGTTCATTCCTAAAAAGCGAATATTTAGACAAGTATTTTTTAATAGTTCTTGAATAAATTTTTTACTTTTAATTAAAGTGATATCAATTCCTGTCCTGAGTCCGTATTATTGATAATGTCTTCAACATAGTAGTGTATCCAAATTTTTGTTATTGAGATGGGATCTCACTCTGTCATCCAGGCTGGAGTGCAATAACACAGTCTTAGCTCACTGCAGCCTCTGCCTCCTGGGGCTAAAAGGATCCTCCCACCTCAGCTTCCCATGTAGGGACTACAGGAATGTGCCACCATGCCCAGTTAATTTTTGTATATATATATTTTTTTCATAGAGAATGCCAGGTTGCCCAGGCTGGCCTCAAAGTCCTGGGCTCAAGTGATCCCACCCATGTCAATCTCCCTAAATGCTGGTATTACAGATATGAGCCTCAAAAGATTTTAATTGTAATCTCTCTCAATTATTATTAAGGTTATTATTATTTTTATTACTGTATAAATACTATACAGGATTAACACTTAAGATATTATAAATTATTTTCACAGATATATTCCCACATAGCATTATTAGAATTTTATTTAAAAAACAAAGATTACAACCTTCTCATTATATTGATTAAAACATTTGGGAGGCTGAGGCAGGAGAATCACATGCACCCAGGAGTTCAAGGCGACACTCAACTATGATCATGTCAGTGCACTCCAGCCTGAGTGATAGGATAAGATTTAGTCTCTAAAAAGAAGTAAAAATTAAAAAAGAAAAAAAAGTAACAAAAATTAAACCCATAAATACACATTTCACAAAGCTTCACAACTAGTAACTGGCTATGTTAGAATTGCCATAAAATGCTTGTTTCTTCTTATATCTAGAAATAAAGTGAGGGTGTAATCCACAAAATGTCCAATTTTTACATTACTCCTACTTGGGTTCAGAGGCTGTATTATCTTTCTTATTACATTTACTAATTCATTGACAGATCATCTACTTTCTCTGCTCTCCATGGTCAGCAAGTAGAGTTCCAAACCAATCAATATAACAGTGAATTTATAAATTGTGGGAATCCACATATGCATGAAAATGTTAACTATTGATAAATATAATTCAATCTCATTTTAATGATAAGAGATACAATTAGATCCCCTTCCACAAACACTCCCTTCATGGAAGCCATCTTTCTCTCTCCTGGATTTTCCCTCTGGAGTCCCTTTCCATACTCTGTTATGGAATCCTGTCTTCTCCTAAACTCCATCTCTCTCTCTCTATTCCCTAACACTCTGGTGGAAGCTGCTTTCCTCTCCTGGATTCCATCTTTCTGGATTCTCACACTTAGTGTGAGTTACCTGTTTCTCTCTCCTTCTCCTGTTTCTCTCTCCCTTTAAAGAAATCACTTTCTACAAAAAAAAAAAAAAAAAAAAAAAAAAGAGAGAGAGAAAGAGACAGAGAGAGAGAGATACAATTAGAAATTTCCCTTGTTATAGAAGTGGTGTTTTGCACTAAACTCTCCTCTGGGGAGTCAGTAGTTATGCTAACACATTGGCACTGGGGATTTGACTTCCCGTGGTGCCCATCTTCATCAACGCTTTCCTCCATGTTTTCAGCTGCAACATCCATGCTGACCTGCATTGGGTTCACATACAAACAGACCAGACACATATTCTGCAAATTTATTGTATAATAGTTTTCACCTATTTCTTTAAAGCATCAACACTAATATGCCTGAAACCCAACAGCTCTTAATTTTCATTATAATTTAAATTTGCAACATATTTTTGTTTACATCAAGTTGCCATTGCTGGGAGGTATCTGAGTATTGGGGTCTCTCAATAGAAAACAAACATTCTGCCATCTTCTTTTCATTTAGGAGGGAGGAAAGCCAGAGATGACAAGACAAAGCCTTACCCATTATGCCTAGCTGGCAAGGACAGAGAAAAATGTGACCTTACACCGGGGAGTAAGTTACAGGTAAGCAAGTTTGTCTGAGGAGGTAGTGTCTTTAGACAAATAGCCTGACATTCCATAGACGAAAATAAACCTGGGAACCCTGGTTGGGTTTTCTGACGGGCATCTAAAGCTTCATTGAAGGGCAGGATCTCAGAGCTGGAGGGGCAAGTATGTAATATATAATTTGTTTTTATGCTTCTACAGTGTTTGGTTTGAGTTCATTAACACGTGTCTTTCATCTAATCACCTAGCAAAAAAAAAAAAATATTTTTTGCTAGGTAATTGGATATACCTAAGCTTCAATGAAGGCAACAATGTTGAGGCTTAGTTAAGTAATTTAAGCAATATTGAATCTCTCAGTAAGTAGTGTAGGTATTTTTCATTGACGTGTGTGTAGTACGTAAATTTCACAAAGCCCTTTCTATATAGTGACTGCCCAGAAAGGCAAAGATAAGTCTCCCTCCCCATCTTAGCAACAACTGTCACAACAACAAGAGCTATTTTGAACACAGAAGTAAAGATTAATCAATAATGGGTATTTCTTAGTTGAATGAATAAATCTCCCCTTAAATTCTGAGGAAATGTGAAAATTTTAAATTATAATTATTTTAAGTAAAACCAAAAGAAAATATATCAAGATACATTACCAAATTATTTATTTAAGCAAGGGAGAAAAAAAAAAGAAAAGGAGAGAATGAAGGGAGGGAGCAAAATATAGAAGCAGGAAGAAAACAATGGGAGAAAGTGAGAGAGGAATGAAGGCCTGGAGGTAGTAAGAGGGAGAAAAAGAGAAAGTCCTCCAACTATTCCTAGAGAATACTAATACAAAACAAGTATTCTGCCCTAAACAAGCTTTGCTCTTCTGGAAAAAGTTTCATTATCTGACTATTAATACTGTGGTCGAAGATCAAAATTCTTAATGCTTCAAATATACTGTTTCAGGTTTATTTATTTTAATTGGGAAAATTTTGCTTAGCTGAGCAGTACTATGAAATTGATTAAGAAATTACCATCAACTATCATTGTTCTAAAATTCCCTACTAGTAATATTTGATGCAGCATTGACAGTAATTAAATAACAATTTCAACACCAATAGCAATTGAATATATCCAACTGAGTGTATCACTATGTGACATATTAAAAATCCTATGCTTATAGTATTACATTGATTGATGGGTAGATGAAAAAGACTATTTTCTATTAAAGAATCTGTAGATTAAGATGGTATTTCCTATTGTAAAAAAATATTAAAACATAACCTTTATTTTGCAAATGGAAAACTGCTGTGAGTTGACTAATATTTGACTTGTTGGAAGCTAATAGTAACCATCACTCCCAACTGTAAGTGGTGCTCATTTGGAAAACTGGCAAGATTTGGAAGAGATGCAGCAAAATAAATAGAAACTTCATCAAAAGGTAGACTTGCATTTTTTCACATTTTAATGCATCCTACAGTTGAGGGCATATCTTAATTGAGATCATTGTTCTTTTTTAATTTGTAGGGAAGTAATTATACATCTTGCAACTATAGATGTATTCTTAGATTTCATAACATAAGTTGGGTTTTATTTTATTTCTAACTTCAAAAAGTCTCTTTAAATGTTTGCCCTGGATTGGCTATTGTAATATTTAGATAAAGTCTAGTAACTACAATTTTAATAATTTATGAGAATAAAAAATTGTGTTTTAACACATTTTCTAACTTTGGCATTATAACATACTCAGAATTTGAAAACTAATAAAGCACAAGAGCAATTTCTCAACTAGCTAAAGTAGCCATGTTACTTCGAAATATGTAGCTTATGATGTAATGAATGAACATAATTCTTAGAAAGTGGCTAAAGAAGCCATCCCATAGGTACCAAAACCTCAAAAATATGGAAGCTGACAGTGCAGTCTGTGGCCAAAAGCCTGAGAGCCCTGGCAACCACTGGTATATGCCCAAGAGTTCAAAAGCTGAAGAACTTGGAGTCTGATGTTTGAGGGCAGGAAGCATTCAGCATGGAAGAAAAATAAAGGCCAGAAGACTCAGAAATCTGCTCTTTCCAACTTCTTCTGCCTGCTTTATTCTAGCCACACTGGCAGCTGATTAGACGGTGCCCACCCACATAGAGAGTGGGTCTGCCTCTCCCAATCCACCGACTCAAATGTTAATCTTTTTTGGCAACACCCTCAGAGACACACCCAGGAATAATACTTAGCATCCTTCAATCCAATCGAGTTGACACTCAATATTAGTAATCACAGTATTGTGTGTGTACAGTTTGATTGCTTTTAAATCAGTTAATCAGCTATGAGGATAAAATAGAATAAATATATAGTTAACCTGTCATTATAAAATATCCATGTATCTTTGCTGGTGCTCTTTTGGTTAAAAAAGATAGCTAGTGTCACTTGCTTTCAGTGTGATTTACCTAGTATATCTTGTTAGTTGGGTCTGCTATCAATTAATTCTCTCAGTTTTTGCTTCTCTGTGGATATTATTCTACAATAGTATTTTTAAAAGATGGCTTGCAAGGTAGAAGATTTTTCATTGTTTCATTTTTCTGTCTGCTCTTTGAACATGTTGTCCCACTACCTTCTAACCTTTGTTATTCTTGATGAGAAGTCATAGTTTAACCTTTCTGGGATCTCTTTGTATGTGATGCATCGTGTCTCTTGCTGCTTTCTAAAGTTTCTCTTTTTTTCATGTTACTTTCCGACTACAATGTCTCTGAAATCTCTTACATTTATCCTACTTGGAGCTTGATGAGCTTCTTGGATGTGTAGATTTATATTCTAGATACTTACTCAAAAAGAGAAAATGGTGTCATGTATCCATAAAAATATTTGTTCAAGAATATTGGTGGCAGCTTTATTTATAATAGCTTCAAAATAGAAACTGTTCAAATGCTTATCAGCAGAATAGATTAAATCATTATGTTTTTTTATGATAAAATACCATTAAGCTATAAACTAAATGACCAACGGATGAATCTTGAAAGCATGATGCTGATCAGAAAAAAGCCAGATACAAAAGAGTACAAGCTGTATGGTTTTATTTACATGTAGGCATAACTACTTATCTCTGACACCAGTACTTAAACCTGACAAATATGATAACTTACATCCATAACATATATTAAACTTCTACAACTTGATAACTAAAACACAGCTAACCTGATTTTTAAAAATAACACTTTTACACTTGAATGAACACTCCATAAAGGAAATAGTGGCGTGGTGAAAGAAATAAGAGATAGATGGCTGTGTTTTAAGGGAAGGCATGAGGAGGCTGTCTGGAGTGATGTAAGTGTGTGCTATAGAGCTGTGGGTTGTATGAGAGTGAACATTTGTCAAAAATGAGCCTCTACACACTTCAGAGTTGTTCATTTCACTCTATTCAACTGATACCTCAGTTTAAAATTAAACACATCAGTACCATTATTATGCCATCACAAAAAAAATCTAGCCACAGCCTAAGCTTAGAAAAACCAAGATAGTAAAATATTATTATTTTATATGCCTTTTCAATTCATATGAAATTCATCATGATGATAGACTGATCCTGATGAACTATTGGAGCTTCCTACTTTTGCTTTACAAAGCCACAAGTACCTCTTGATGGCAAAGAAAAACCTTCTAATGTGTAACATTATCCTATAAATTCAAAATCATTTTACTGTTTTCCATCTTCATTAATGTCAAATTGGGCTGAAACTCCTCAGGAAATATATACTATGAGTATAGAAACACTGAAGGAATTAATTATGATTGATTTCATTAATTATCTGTGTCTGATGCCTTTACAGTAATGGGATGCTTAAAACACTGAGTCAGGAGTAAATGGCACACCTAGTGATTACATGAATTCATTCCACAACGCATTGTTCCTTCTTCAAATACAAAATGAGTTTTTAATGCTATTCATGTTTTAATTAAACATTTGCTTTGAGATTGTCATAGACTCACATATAGTTGTAAAAGATATAACAGGGAGATCCTGTGTACCCTTTAACCAGCTTCACCAAATGATAACATCTTGCAAAAGTATGTGATATGGTTTGGCTGTGTCCCACCATAGTTCACATAATCCCCACATGTCATGGGAGGAATCTGGTGAAAGGTAATGGAATCATGGGGGCAGTTATCGCTATGTTGCTGTTCGTGTGATAGAGAGTGAGTTCTCACAAGATCTGATGGTCTTTTAAGGGCCTTTTCCCCCCATTCACTTAGCACTTCTTGCTGTCGCCATGTGAAGAGAAACATGTTTGCTTCCCCTTCCACCATGATTGTAAGTTTCCTGAGGCTTCCCTATCCCTGCAGAACTATGACTCAATTAAACCTCTTTCCTTTATAAATTACCCAACATGTCTAGTATGTCATTATTAGCAGTGTGAGAATAAACTAATACACTATATTATGGTATCACAACTAGAATATTGACAGTGATACAGTGAAGATACAGAACAATCCATTGCCACAAAGATCCCTAAGGTACCCTTTTATAGCCATACACCTTTCCTGCTCTCACCTCCTCTTTACCCTTGAATAAACACTAATCTGCTATTCTTTTGAACAGGCTATTGTCTGCCCCTCCACATCATAAAACTGGGCTTCTCCAGCTGCACTCTACTATGAATTGAAAATACTATATACAAGATCAGATTCAAGTAGGCCCTAAAGGCAGAAGTAAGTTACACACGAAAGTGGCCCAAATGCTACATTACCTTCTTTCCTCCAGACAACACTTATAGTTTCATGGGTATTTCCTTTTGAGCAGCTGACTTAGGAAGAAAAATTTTGACCTGGTTTACAGATGGCTCTGCACAATATGCAGGCACCGCCTGAAAGTGGACAACTGTAGCACTAGAGCCCTTTCCTGAGACATCTCTGAATAACAGTAGGGAAGGCAAATTTTCCCATAGGCCAAACTTTGGTATGTGTACCTGGTTGTTCATTTCACCTGGAAAATTTTATTTTATTATTTATTATTTTTTAAATAAAATATTTAATATATTTTTAAGATAAAAATTTATTTTATTTTATTATTTATTATTTTTATTAATTTAGAATTATATCCAGAGGTATAATTCTATACTAAATCTTAGACTGTGGCAAATGGTTTGGCTGGATGGTCAGAAACTTGAAAGGAACATAATAGAAAAATGTTGACAAGGAGGTGGATGGATGTCTCTGCAAGGGTCAAAGAACATTAAGATCTTTGGGTACCTTGCAAATGTTAGCCAAAAAGTGACATCAGCATCAATGTGAGCTGGAAACATCCATTGATTTTGACATCGCCTTACTGAAGAGGATTTGTTCTCTGTATCTTACCCAATTCTGATTGTACATTCACATTTTTAAGCCTGCCCTAGGAGGAGGAGTTCAACTGTCAAATAAATAGAATGAACCACTTTGTGTATATCAGTAAGCTGCTTTTCTTAGCCATTCCTGTAATCATCCAATGCACTCGTGAACAAAATGGTCATGATGGCAAGAATGGAAATTATTCATGAGTCTAGCAACATGGACTTCATGGAGTTTCAATAACTTTACCAGGCAAAGAACTGGGGCTATAATTCCTAGATGTTCAAGCTAGCTACAGTTACTGCTGAGAGCCCAATCTGCCAGCAGCAGAGACCAATACTGCATTCATGATAAGGCTTCATTCCCTGAGTTAGTTATCCAACTACCTAGTGGCAGGTTTATTAAATTGTACAGAGTAACACTTTGTTCCCCTGGGATAAACAGTTACTCTGGATATGAGTTTGCTTTCCCTGCAAGCAATGCTCTTGCCATAACTACCATGTGCAGACCTATAAGGTCCCTTATCCATTGTCATGGTATTCCACACAGCATCCTTGATGCAAATAGTGTGTAGTAATAGGCCCTGTGCCATTGAATTCACTGGCATTGCCATATTTCCCCAGCAGCCTGAAGCAGCTGGCTTGATAAAATTCTGGAATGTCATTTTGACAACTCAGTTATGCTACCATCTGGGTAGCAACACTCTGTAGGTCTGGGGCAACGTCTTCCGGGAGACTACATACACTCTATATCATCATCCAATATATATTATGCTGCTTCTCTTGTAGTCAGGATTTATGGGTCCAGGAACTAAGAGGTAGAAATGTGACTAGCATCACTCACTATTACCCCTGGCTGATCCACTAGCGGAATGTTTGTTTGCTGTTCATATGGCCTTATACCCTGCTGGCCTAGAGGCCTTGGTTGCAAAGGGAGAAATATTCTTATCAGGAGACACAATAGTGATTTCACTGAATTGGAATTCATGACTGTCACCTAGCCACTTTGGGCTCCTCATGCCTCTGAATCAACAGGCTTCAAGGGAGTTACCATATTGGCTAGAATGATTGATCCCAATTATCAAGAAAAATTGAGCTGCTACTGTGCAATGGAGGCCAAGAAGGGTCTGTCTGGAATATAGGAGATCCCTTAGGGAATCTCTTAGTATTACTGTGTCCTGTGACTAAAACTAAGGAAAAATTGTATCACTTCAATTCAGGCAGAAATTCTAATCACCCAAACTCTTCAGGAATGAAGGTTTCAATAAGTCCACCAGGCAAAGAAACGTAGCCCAGAGGTGGTTGTTGAGGACAAAGGAGATGTGGAGTGGTTAGTGGGGGAAGGTAGCTATAAATACCAACTAGAACCACGTGACTAGTTGCAGAAATGAGGACTGCAATAATTGTGTTCTTTTGCTTATTTTGTTATGAATATATTTGTATATGTATAGGTATACCAAATATTTCTTCCCCTCTTTTATCTCATTGCCATCTAACATAGGATGTTTTAGTACCAGTTAACCTTATGTATCAGTATTTAAGTTGTAGGACCTGAAGGAGGAGAGTGTACATCATCCAAGGACTTTGCATCTTCTTCTGAGAAAGGGGTTGGTACATTTTCAGCCGTACACAACACAGTTTTGTCATGTTAGATGGAACTATGACTTTGTTATTGCCTTTATTTAAAGATTAAGTATAATTTTAAGATGTATTCATGTCAAGGTGACAAATTATGATCTGTGGTGGTCAATTTTATGTGTCACCCTGACTAGCCTATAGTCCCCGGTTATTCAAGCACGAATCTAGGTGTTATTGTGAAGATAAATTTGTAGATAGGATGAATACCTACAATCAGTTGATGAGTAAAATATTGATAGAGCTACAACATGAGTGAATCTTGAAAACTTTATAGTAGGTAAAAAGCCAGTCACAAAAGGACACATAGTATTTGAAATGGCCAGAATATGCAAATACATTAAAAAAAAATAGATCAGTGCTTGCCGGGGGGGAAGGGATATGGCAAAATAGGAGTCACTACTTAAGAGCTCAGGGCTTCTCTCTGTGGTGTTTATAAATGTTCTAAAATTAGGTAGTGGAGATGATTGTACATATATTTGACTATTCTAAAAACCACTTTTAAAGGACAAATGTTATGCAGTGTGAATTATATCTCAACAAAGCTGCTATTAGAAAAAGTAGAAGTTGAGTGAATCCCTAGCAGGATAAATCCAAATAAATTCATAGCAACATCTATTAAAATTAAACCTCTGAAAACTGAAGACAAGGAAGAAAATTCAAATGGACGAATAGGGAAACACACTCTTATATATACAGGAAAAAATAGTCCAGATACTACTAAATTTTTCATCAGAAACCATTAGATGACAGTGGAAAATGGCATATTTTTTAGGGCTTCAAAAAAGTAACTGTCAGCTCATAATGTTACTTCCAGAAAAGATATCTTCAGTAATGAAAGGGAACTCAAGACATTCTCAGATGTAAGAAAACTAAAAGAATTTGTTGCCAGCAGACCTACTCTAACAGAATAGCTAAAGGGAGTTCTCTAATCAGAAAGGAGATGAAAAATAAAACAAGGAATCCTGTAACACCAGTGTGTCATTCAGCATACCACCAGAGAAATAGATATTAATAGCATATATATTAAAAGATCTATCGAAGAGAATTGGCTTACACTATTGTGAGGGTTGGCTCTGCTAGTCCAAAATCGACATGGCAGACCTTTAGGAAAAGCAGCCGGGAAACTCTCAGGCAGAAGTTGTTGCTCTTTTCCACAGGCACAATCTTTCTTTTCTTTTTATCAGCTTTTATTAAGATATAATCCACATATTATACAATTCACCCACTTAAATTGTACAACTCAATGGTTTTCAATATGTTCTCAGGGTTGTGCAACTATCACCACAACCAATTTCAGAGAATTTTTATCACCCAAGAAAGAAACATCATAACCATTAGCAATCATTCCCATTTTTTCCAACTCCCTCAATTTTTTTCTTCTTCAGAAATAATTCTACTCTTAAGATCTTGCAATGAATTAAATAAGGCCCACAAAATATTAGGAGTAATATCCTTTACTTTAAGTCAATGGATTATAGCTATTTACCTAATATGCTTGGAAAATATTTCATGTATGAATATAGTGCATACTGTTTATCCATTCATCAGCTTATGAACATTTAAGTGGTTTTCACTTTTTGGCTGTTATGCATAATGCTACCATAAACATTCATTTAAAAGTTTCTTCACAAAGAATATATTTCTAATTCTCTTTTATATACCCTAAGAGTAAATGGTTGGATCACATGGTAACTTAATGTTTAATATTTTGAGGAAGTATCAAACTGTTTTCAAGAGTGGCTACACAATTTTGCAATCTTACCAGAATGTATGAGAGTTCCAACTTCTCCACATCCATACAAACACTTGCTGTTTTCTCTCTTTTTATTATAGCCATCCTATTGGGTGTGAAGTAGTATCTCACTGCGGTTTTGATTTATATTTCCCTACCTAATGACTATTGATGTTGAATATCTTTACATGCACTCGTACTTGAAAATTTGTAAAACTCCTTTGGAGAAATTCCTACTCAATCTTTTGCCCATTTTCAAAATTTTGCTTTTTTTTATTGTTTAAGTGTAAGAGTAATTTACATTTTTTTATTTTGATTAATATAGCTTTGTAGTAAGTTTATAAATTGCAAAGTACAAGTTGTCCAATTTTGTCTTTCTCTTTTAAGATTATTTTGGCAAAAATTGTTTTTTTCTGTTTTAATATCAATGTGTCAATTTCTGCAAAAGGTGCAGCTGGAATTGTAAAAAGAATTAATAGGGATTACAGTGAATTTGTAGATCAGTTTATAGAGTATGGCTATTTTCACAAAATGAAATATTCTGACTCATAAGCATGGTATATTGTTTATTGACTTTCATTTTCTTTTTCTTCGTTCAACAGTGTTTCGTATACACATTTACATTTTTTATTAAATTGATTTCTAATTATTTTCTATTTTTATTATTTTTGATGCTAATATAAATGGATTATTTTCACAATCTCATGTTTGCATTGCTCATTGCTAATGTATAGGTAAATAACTGAATTTTGTATACTGACCTGTACTGTACAGACTTACTGAACTCGTGTATTAGTTCCAATTGTATTTTTGTGGATGCCTTAGAATTTTCCGTGTACCAGTCCACTTCATCTCTAAATAGAGGAAGTTTCATTTCCTCCTTTGAAATATGGATGTCATGTATTTTTTTCCTTGCCTTATTATCCTGGCTAGAACCTCCAGGGCAATTTTCAATAGAAGCGGTGACAACAGACATTCTTGTCCTCTACATAAACTTAGGGTGAAAGTTTTCAGTCTTTCATCTTTCAGAATGTTAGCTACATTGTATTTGAGTTCTTTGAACTTCTTGCATATGCACGTAAATACTTTTTATTAGATTTTGAAAGTTTTTAGCCACAACTTCTTTAAATATTTTCTCTGCTTATTTTTCACTTTCTTTCTTTCTTGAATTCCCATTATGCTTATGCTGGTATGATTAATGGTTTCTTACATTTCTCTGAGGTACTCTCCATTCTTTGTCCATTCTTTTGTTTTTCTGTCATTTGGACTGCTCAATCTCTATTGAGCTATACTTAAGTTTGCTAATTTCTTCTTCTTCCTGCTCAGCTGTACTCTTGAGTCCTTCTAGAATTTTTGATTTCAATTATTATTCTATTCAACAACATAATTTCTATTTGTTCATCTTTATAATTTCTCTCTATAGATATGCTGTACTTGCTGATACTTTGTTCTCATACTTTAATTATTTACATAATGTTTCCTTTAGTTGTTAAAGTATATTTATAATTTTTGATTTAATTTCTATGTCTAACATAAGTCTAACATCTGGGCTTCCTCAGGGACAGTTTATATTGACTCCTTATTTCCTATCTATGGGCCACACTTTCTTGATATTTCTTGTGTGGCTCTTCATTATTTATTAAAAATCATGCTTTTTTTTTTTTTTGAGACATAGTCTCACTCTGTTGTCCAGGCTGGAGTGCAGTGGTGCAATCTCAGCTTACTGCAACCTCTGCCTCCTGGGTTCAATCAATTTTCCTGCCTCAGCCTCCTGAGTAGAAGGGATTACAGGCACCTGCCACAATGTCTGGCTAATTTTTGTATTTTTTTTACTGCAGACCAACATGGGGTTTCACCATGTTGGCCAGGCTGGTCTCAAACTCCTGACCTCAAGTCATCCTTCCACTCAACCTCCCAAAGTGGTGGGATGACAGATGTGAGCCACTGTGCCCAGGCAAAAACCACAAATTTTAAGTAATTTTGTATTGCACCCTGGAAATAAACCTCCTATTTCATAATTTTTTGTTGTTTTGGTTCCTTTGTTCCTGTTTAGTGACTTGTCTGGACCAGATTGCCAGCTTGTCTAGAATCCAGTATGAGAAACATGAAGCAAAAAGAAAATCCTGGCAATTCACCACCATGCTGTTCTGTGTGTCCTAGGACTCCCAATTATTCTCTCTTTTCTCTCTAGTTTTCAGAGTTGTCTTATGTTTGTTTTATATGTAATGTGCAGAGATTTTGTTTTACTTAGGAGGAAAAATAGGAAAATGTTCATTTACTTCATCTTCACAGAAGTGGAAATTACAATGTCATTCACTTTTAAAATCTACTTTAGGTATGGAGAATTTACTGATAATTCAGTGATAGTTTTAAAGGGGAATGCAAGGTTACAACAATCATTTTCTTGAACAGAAGGAAGGACTTCTCTTCTCTTTGTAGATCTTTGAAATACCTATTCGTAAATCTCTTTCCTGAGAAAATCTTACCTCTAATACACTGGTGATTCTAGCACTTTATCCATTCCTGAATAATCAAACTTCCTGCTGTATCTCAAAGTAAGAAAAAAGTAAAAATATTTTTATTATATTTTAATTTTTTAGAAAATTTGGGATTTTCTTTGTAATACTTTGCCCAGGCTGCTGCAACAAAATACCATTGAAATTTATTTTATCACAGTTCTGGAGTCTAGGAAATCCAAGATCAAGGTGCTGGCTAGTTCAGTTTAGGTAAAGGCTCCCTTCCTGGCTAGCAGATAGCCACCTTCTCTCTAGGTCCTTGCGTGGCCTTTCCTTCGTGCATGTGCATGGAGGAGAGAGATGGAGGGAGAGATTTCTAGATTTCTTTTCTTATAAGGCCACCAGTCCTATGAGTTTAGGGCCTCACCCTTACGATCACATTTAACTTAAATTACCTCCTAAAGATCCTATATCAAAACATAGTCAATTTGGGGGTTAGACCTTAACATGTGAATCTGCGGAGACAAAATTCAATCCCTAGCATTCTTTTATTTCTTCCCAGTACCAAACAGGTCTAGTACACAATATTCACAACACATGAGAGAATGGACGGAGGCAATCATGAGTGCATCAATGACTAAAAGTGCTATATCTAATCTTTTCCTAAGTACCTTCTCAGGGTCTCAAAATAATAATCCTTTGTGCTTCGAACTATGCTAATAGGTTTTATACTGCGTCCTATTAATCCTTAAAACACCTTCACCGGGAAGGCATGTGGGACCCTCATTTTACTAGTCAGAGAATTAAGGCTTAAAGAGCTTATGTGACCTACTCAAGATCACACAGCTGTTAAGTGTAGAACACCATGGATTAAATACAAATTTAACTGAGTCCAAGCCCACATAATGATTACTATGTATCGCTGTGTTATGTCAGATCCCATGAGCATTATAGTTGTAATAAACTAAATCATGCATATAGAGTACAGGTAACTGTAATTCTAGCATTAGTAAGTCAACTTGGAATTTGGTTCCTTTTACATAAATCTGCAAAGCATTCAATAACTTCAAACTGACATTTGTTTAGTTTGATTGAGAAGCTAATATTAAATTCCAGCAAGCCAGGAAGCTCTAGTAGATGACAATGCTTGCTTTCTGAAGAAACCTCAGAGGAATCCTGGGAGCATGAAGGAAGGAAAGCAGAAAGTTAGGTCAGGAGGTGAAGGTACTGGGGGAGATGCCTAAGGGAATAGGTAGGATATTGACTGCTTCTTCTCTGAATTTTTTAAAAGCATTCAGGGATAGAAACAGAAGCACTGAGTTGGGCTTTATGCACAATTTCCCAGCCTCTAAAAGATAACATTTATGGCTGATCAACTTTACTCAATCTACCAGTGTCAGAGACAAGACTCATGGTAAACAAGGATGATCTGGGATTTAACCATGTTAGTCCATTGGTAATGAGTTTTTGTGGCTATCATATGATGTTTGAAATTCACGATGGCTACTTTCTATCCTGCAGATTGAATTTTCCAACTAAGAAGTTGATAAAGTAAATGAAGAGTAAGGTGAGATGACACTCAAGTGGTTAGTGGAAGAAGTGTTTGTCAGTGGATACCAAGTTATAATTATGAATGTGTAGTCAGTTCTAGCATTCTACTGTTAAGTAGAATAATGATGGCTGACAGTGAGGTATTATTATATATTACAAAATTACTAGAAGAGAGGTTTTTAAATGTTCTCACAACAAAAATGATTAGCATATGAGTAATGGGTATGCCAAATGTCTTGATTTTATGTAATATATATGTATTGAAACATCAAATTTTATCTTATAAATGTGTACAATTACAATGTTTCAATTTAAAAATTTAAAAAATAATTTTTAATGTGCAAAAAACTCATTTTTATTTTATCTCAAGGTATTGCTGTTGAATTCTATCTTTTTGTTCACATACACACAGGTATATTTTTTGAATCAATATTCGATTTTTTCATGGATTTTTAATAGGTCATGTGCATTTTAAGGAAGTTATTTAAAATTATATCTATAAGACCTGAAAAACACAGATAAATATAAGACCTTAAATAAATATATATATATATATATATATGGCTCACACCTGTAATCCCAACACTTTGGGAGGCTGAAGCAGATGGGTTACTTGAACCCAGGCCTTCAGGGACAGCTTGGGCAACATGACAAAACTCCCTCTCTACAAAAAAATACAAAAATTAGTAGGGCATGGTGGCGCACATGTGTAGTTCCACCTACTCAGGAGGCTGAGGTGAGAGATTACCTGGGCCTAGGAAGTAGAGGCTGCAGTGAGCTGTAATTGCACCATTGCTTGGGGCTTGGGTGACAAGGTGAGACCCTGTCTCAATAAAATAAAATGAGGCTTATATATTTAACACACGCACTTAACCAGGTAGGACCATGTAAATTGAAATATCTCACACTACTCTTAAAGTGAATGCTAAGTCAGTGTTCCTCCATGAAACCTACTTCACCTGATGAGTGAATATCAGACATATTGATACATGATGAGGACCCTAGGGCTAATCCATATTAAACATGAATAATGCTTAATTTTCTTATTTTATTGGATGGAAATATTCATACCTCTTTATCCATTTTTTCCACACTCCAGGAGAGCTCCCTGGTGCTTCCAAGGTAGTTGCTCTCCACTTGGAAAAACACTGATTTAAATAATAAAACCCTATCATCTTGCATAGGAAAATCTGCTTTTCCTGTCCTAACTTCTTGTGGACAATACCTCAACATAGGTAAATACTTAGGTGCAGATTCTTTAATGTAGAAATGTGAAGAATTAAAAATCATGTATGGCAGTAGCCAAAATATAGATTTCTTACATCTCATATTGTATTTTTATGCTAGCATTTTTCTGGATTTTCACAAATATCAAACATAAAAACAACTGAGATAGTGGAAATTGAAGTAACTTATCACTGTAATTTTTCTTTCAATGTTAATCTAGCATCAATATCATGGAGAAGCCATCTATTCTGTTTACTTTGACACTGGCCAAAGTTAAAGACAGAACACAAATAATATAATTGATTGCTGGTTTTTTTTTTTCTCTTCAAAAAATATGCATTATTTCTGTTAGTCTCCAAACGGAATGGAAAATTACTTCACAGAGAACTAACAACTTGTCAATTCTAAACCGTCTTTCACCTTACTGATAATATTTTCAAGTGTTCATAAAATAAAAATGGAATCAAGAACTTGTACAATGTCCGCACCCTTCCTTATCATAGATAAATTTTTAAATAATGAATCAAATCACACATAGTCTCAAAATAGTTTTAGCTGGGTAATACACCACCCATTCTCTCAATCATTGACTGTCACGATCAGGGAAACTGTGTGGCAATATGAACAGCCTAATCCTCCAACTTCCATTTCAGTATGATATTCTACCAACTATCAGAAATAAGAGGATACAATCCTTCATCATAAATTTGTCAGTTGTACGATTATTATAATACTAGAAAAGACAAGAATTTTGGTCAAATGCTAACCAAAATTTATTTGCAAGTGAAAGTATGAGTAGTGGGTAAATTCTTACTGTGATAGAATCTTGAGGCAGTACAATTTCATCTCCGTTGGAGTCCCCAGCATGTGTAACAAAAGTGAAACAGAAAAAATCTGTTCTCCATCAACATAAGGTTAATTTTTTTTCTAATTGGTAAGGAAAAACAAATCTTTCATTTGACTGCCCCATATTTCTTTCCAAATTAAAGCATAGCAATCCAGCTCCGCCACTTTCGTCAAGCTATCTTTAACAGACGTGAAATAAATGGTATCTCTCTTTGTAGTTACACTTTCTTTACCTTCTCAAATTAACCATTGATACATATATACAGCTGAAGAAATAATATCACAGGATTGGCTTCATTAATGAATGATCTAGATTTTAAAGGCTATTGTGTAATCCACTGTGCAACCTCACTTGTTGAATATATGTATTTATGTAAGTCTCTAGGATAACAGGGAAATATGTATTTAATATATAACATACTCATCACATGTACCCCAAAACATAAAATACAATAAAAATTAAATAAATAAATAACATACTCAAAGTGTAAGTCATGTGAAATATACACCACGTGGGCCCATGTTTACATTTAGAGTGATTGGTAACCACATGCATATAAAGGAACATATGTTCAGGAGTTTGGTATTATAGCGTGTGTGCTATTTGGAATCAAATAGTCTGAGCTTGATTTCTTGTATCCGTTTGTAAAGTAAATATCTAAAAGAGCACAGTAATAATTACATTTCTTTCATTGGATTGTTGTATGGATTCTGCATGCAGTAGGCTATACTTTACCCTTTCATTTAATGAACCTTTACTGAGCACCTCTCTGCTATAGTCTGAATGGTTATATACCCCCAAATCCATATGTTGAAACTAATCACTATGTGCTAGTACTAGGAGTGGGGCCTCATTAGGCCCTGAGGATGCAGACCCCATGAATTTGATTAGTCCCTGATCAAAGAGTCCACAGGCAGCTGTTATGCCCCTTTGCTAGGACACAGGGAGACAGCATCATTTATGAATCAGAAAGCCCTTGCCGAACACCCGTATGCTGGTGCCTTAGTCTTGGCATCTCAGATCCAGGAACTGTGAGCAATAAATTTGTGTTGTTTATAAGACACTCACTTATGATATTTTGTTATAGCCAGCCAAACTAACTAAGACAATATCCTACACCTAAATTCTCTGCTAGGTGTAAGGAAACATATAAATATGATATGATCCCCTCCATTAAGAGACTGGTCATCTGTTTTTATCCCTGGAAGTTGTCAATACAGTAGTAGCAGCAGTAGCTACAGTAAAACAAATAACAGATAATACTGACTGACTTCAGCAAAAGCAGTGCAAGAAGTATGTATTTATTTGTTCATCAGCAAACACTGATGACCAAAAGATGAATATGGTGTAATTGCTGACTTCAAAGGAGGGAAGACTGTCAGATAAGATAGTTATAATGTTCTTAAATAGTGGCTGAAGAGGTAGCAGGAATGTTTTATGGAGCATCAAAGAACAACACACAAGTCTTGCCTGAGGAGATGATACTAGAACAGTCCTCTAGAAGACGCCTTGCAGGCAGCTTGAGAAGCCTGGGTGTGCATGGTATGCTGCAGTTTCTGCAGGGAGCATGAAGTAAACAAAGCACAAGTGGTGGATGGAGTTGCAGACAGAGGTGAGAATTCAAAGGCCAGGAAAGTCAAGATTGTGAAAGGCTTCCAGTACCAAATTTGGAGGTAACTGACACACACTAAATAAAGGATTTTAAAGAGAAATACCACCTTTGCTTTTTGTACCAGATAATCAAGGAGACGGGAATTAACCCTATCTCCTGTGGGACATGGGTGATCATTCCTTGGGCCAGTCTACAACAGCCTGGACCTAAAGCAAAGAAAGGAGGCTGACGAGCACTAACAATAGTAGCAGGGGCCCTATGGGTTTGGGCTAGCAGCCTTGAGAATCTGACCTTTTGGGAAAGTGGGGAACTCAGAAGACCCTTGGGAAACAGCTCTATTCTCTAAAAAGCTCTGTATTTTCCATTTCTTTTTACTTTCCCATCATGTAAAATGGCCACAAAAACTCCATCTGAGTGCTCTAAAATGCAGAAAGGAAAGGGGAAGATTTTCACAGTGATTTTAGAAGAGTAGGTTATAGACCTTGGGTTCATGAGCATATAAATTAAATCATCCAAAGAGCATTTATTGAACACTTCCTACAGGTCAGGATCTAAATATAAAGGTAGAGTAGTGCTTCTCAAACTTTGACATGCATGGGAATCTCCTGGGATCTTGTGAAAATAGAGACTCATTGAGTTGGTTTGAGGTTGGGAGGGGATTTTTTTTTTTTTTAATATTTGAAATTCAAAATTAAAAAAAGAAATAGCTGAATTTAAACATCCTAAGTTCTATAAAGAGAAATGAGACCCAGATAACTTTGATTATAATACATAATTATGTACACTTGAAAGCAAAGCTAATACTTGGCATGGAGCAAAGACTTCAGTCATGCAGTACTGAAAAGCTTTAGAAAAATGAAGAGAGTAAGTAATATTTCAGTAAATTCCTGGACCCCAGATGATACAGTCTTGTATGATTTAGTATTTAAGTGATCACTAATGTTATTAACTCTTAACAGAGCAGAGAGAACAAATGATGGATATTTTTTTTTTTTTCAGAGAGAGGGAATTGAGGAGTGAATGGAGGCTGGGAGGCAGGCACTCATTGAGAATTCCCAGAATGAAAAGAAGCCAACCAGGTAAAGGAATCATGTTATGGAAGGAGGAAGAACACTTCCTGGAAGTTTCATGAATATATGGTTGATGCCTGATGCTTTCACTCCATAAACCTTCATGTCCGGCTTCAAATGAGCCATGCCTCATCTCACCAGCTGGACTCATTACCTGTGTTTTAAGTGGCTGAATCATCACCTTTTCTTCCTCTCACATTACTTCACAAACACTAAAAGGCCGAAATGTCTTCTTTCCCATGCTCTAGTCTCATGTCTCACAGCAAAGTAATACCTATTGAACTAAAATAGCTGTCAACTTGCTAATAAATAAGAAGTATTAAACTAAACTCACACAAATGGAGCTGTGTAGGGGTGACAAGGTATTCAGAACCAGTCAAGCGTCCCAGCAGCTCACTCCTGAGGGTGCCACTTCATAAACAGAGGCATTGATGGGCATCCCTGAGTGCTGGGGGCTTCCCAATTCCCAAGTCATGAACAAGTGAGGATAGATATTAATGGGAATGGTGCTTGATATCACCATCAGAGTTAAACAAACTTGCCATTACATTACGGGGGAGCCTTTACAACATTTAGGTCTGAAAAAAACCCACCTTTCATAGCCCCTCTTTTCACAGTTTCAATATATAAGTATATACTGAAGCAAGTGTATGTGTGTGTGTGTGTGTAATGCTACACAGACTGTTTATTTTGCTTTTTTTTAAAAAAAAAAATCAGCTAACATGCACAAGCAGAATGTTTCTGACAAAATAGTGAGAAAAGGTGTTTGGAATAAATAACATTGTTCACTTACAGTCCTCCCACCCTCACCCAAACTCTACAAATATTTCCTTCTTATATATCTGAAGTATGGAAACCCAGAATGTCCATAGCTCCTACAGCTATTGATAAACAGCTGTTGATGAACAGAGCATAGTTCTGAACAATGTCACTCAAACCACTCCAGAAGACAGGCAGTGTGGCTGTGGACCACTGAACTTTGTACTGCTACTCTAGGAAGAGAGGGAAAATAGGAAGGCAGGATGGACTTTATGATTTTTGGTACCCAGGGCTAAATAAAACGGTGGAACTTCTTGTTAAACAAATGTTTAAATCTTTCCAGACTGCGGGTTAGAATATTAGAGCATCCTTAGTGTCTTCCATGAAACTGCACAGGCTCTGTGGAAAGGATTCAAGGACTGGCACACCTCTAGAACAGCCACATACATTTTTTTACTATTTTGTTCAACTTAGAACACCTGAATTCATTATTTTGCATTTCCACCATGCCCCAGTTTTTAAAAAATTCTTTTTTTTTCAAAATCATGTCTCTTTTTAAATCATGGGTGGCTTAGAATTATTTCACACATAGTAGAAAGTTCATGGTCCCTTGGAAGCCGTGAGAGTCAACTCCCCTACTACCCACTCCAGTCCCTCTGTTTCCTACCGTTCTACATGTCCGTTGTCATCTGAGAGAGCATAATTCCGGAAAGTCCCTCATGCTTCCGTTCTTTACTAAATCAATCTATTTTCCTGCTTCAGTTATCTTCCCAGGGAAAGAGCAAAAGTGAATCCCGTTTCTGCTGTTTTTACCACCCTGTGCCTTGGGGAATGATAGGCACTTATAGAAAAATTCTTAAGCCATGACTAAAATTTCCTAGTTGCTCATTCTGATTCGGGGAAGGTTTACCACCTGGGATTTCCTAAACCAACCCTCATCAATATCCAAGGGTTATCCCCTAGGTTTCCAAAAGTTTATTGTAGCTGCTGCTGCTGTTGCTATTATAAAAATCTTCTATACATATACGAGGAAAAAAACGCCCCTTCCAAAAAGACATGAGGAGTTGCTCAAAGGTAGTCACACAGAAAAAAAAGAGGGAAAAAAAATTCTGACACTTCTATCTAAAGAGTTCTATCTAAAGATGTCCCTTCTGAAGCAAGATCATAAGTGTTTCAAAGAAAACACAAGTTTTGTATTTACCTCTGTTAGACAAAAAACATAGAGATAATAAGAAACTCTGGTGATAAGATATGTAGACAAATGAGTCTATTTGGCTTTAAAATGTTTGAGATGAGCAAGGCTTCTCTATAACCATCTCTCACATCACAAACTGAGTTGAGCTGCAAGTTGTAATTAAATCTTCATTTTCTCACAAACTTCTTTTCCCCATCTACAGTAGGTAGGGAGAGACAAATGTTAAAGTATCTACAAGGAAAAAAACATATATGTAATATATAATAGAAAGGCATAGGCGTGGTGGTTCACACCTGTAATCCCAGCACTTTGGGAGGCCAAGGTGGGCGGATCACGACATCAAGAGATTGAGACCATCCTGGCTAATATGGTAAAACCCTATCTCTACTAAAAGTACAAAAATTAGCTGAGTGTGGTGGTGCACGCCTGCACTCCCAGCTACTCGGGAGGCTGAGGCAGGAGAATCACTTGAACCCAGGAGGTGGAGGTTGCAGTGAGCCAAGATCACACCTCTGTACTCCAGCCTGATGACAGAGCGAGACTCCGTCTCAAAAAAAACAAACAAAAAAAGGCATATTTATAATTACGGCCTAATTTGTTTTTTCTCCTAACCCAAGTAGAAAGATATTCATCTACGTAGGGCCTCTTCTTGCTGTGATGGTACAGCTGGATGGTTTTTCAGTAATTTATTTTAAAAACTGATTATTGCTCAGCACAGAAATTTTGTTAGGTGGGTATGTCTGGCAAGAGCTGAATGATTAATCATTTCATTCAGATATCTGTAATTAAAAAACAAACAAAAAAAACTCATTACCTAAAACTGTCTATTTAAAAATAGATTTAGTTTCTGACCAAGAAACCAGGGGGAAAGTATTGCTCTCTCCAAGCAGCCAGGAACACAGATTGCATCTAGAGGGTTAAGGCAGTTAAATAGAGAGATATATGTTTTAAGGGAGTTGTGCTTTAAAATTACTTCTAATTTATCCACTTACCAGACATGAATTGAGGTAAAATGATCAGCAGTAATGTGCAGCAGAAAGATATATACTTTTTTAATTGTAGCCAAGAGGAAAAAAGCAGCATGGAATAACTTAATCGTTGCTAATTATAATATCACTGAGGTAATTACAATAGATTTTGATTGTCTCATTTTCACACCAGAGGAGGGCACAATGCTGGCATTTCTCTTAATACATATTTGTTTTTAGAGAAGAGCTGACAATTATACTAATTGTAGTCACAGCATGAAACTTTGTTTTTAAAGAAAAAATTGTCTACATGTCACATGGAATAAATGCACCCTTTCTGTTTGGTTAGGTGCAAATCAAAGACACATTAATTGCTTTGTTTATTGTGTTAGGAGATCTCTGCATTGTTGCAAGCATTATCAATTTTCCAAGAGCCTAATCCATTGCAAAGTCCTCAACATCCAAGAAATTGTCCTGCTATTTAAATGGGTCACTTTTTGAAAGCTTTGGAAGGCAGTTCCCTCACACTGCCTGAAAACCACTTGTTCAGATCTGGAAGATAATAAATAAATAAATCTTCCATTATCAGGAGCAAAATGAAAGAAAATAGCATTTGTGAAAATACGAAATAAAGGTTCTACCCATCTGCTCCCCTCACTATGTTATAGGAATTCCAGAAGAAAAGATAGACAATGAAAAAATGATAGAATAAAAATAGCTCAGAGCTATTTTATACCAGAAGACATAGTCCAGTCTTTAGATTTCCGGGAGTCACCATTATTCCTACTCCATGGAGAGCTAGCTGAAATAAAATAACAGAGACACACTACCAGACACATTCTGATGAAACTTCTGATCTCCAGAAGTTGAAAGATACAGAAGAACTGGGAGATGGGGAAAATACTCCTAGCTCCGTAAGATTTCACAGCAAACCAAAATGCACAGGTGGACTTGCATTATTTAAAAGATAGAGATATTACCAAATATATTACAGAAACTGAACGTGGCTATTTCTGGGGTGCGAATTGGAAAGAAAGAGCTAGAAGAAAACGTTTATGTTGTGTGATTCCTTTCTATACATTTGCATTTTTTTTTACTATGGGAATATAGTACTTTTATGATGAAATAATTTTATGTTTTAGTTTATTTATTTATTTATTTATTTGAGACAGAGTCTACAGCCTTGACCTCCTGAGCTCAAGTGATCCAAACACCTCAGCCTCCTGAGTATCTGGGACTATAGGCATGCACCGCCATGCCTGGCTAATTTAAAAATATATATTTTATAGAGATAGGATCTTGCTATGTTTCCTAGGCTGCTTTCAAACTCCTGGGTTCAAACAATCCTACTGCCTTGGCCTCCCAAAGTGTTGGGATTATAGGCTTGAGCCACACACCTGGCCTCTGCGTATTTTTAAAATTTTACCATGGCATTTTATTATATGAATTTTCACATAATTCATTTTTTGTCAAACACATTAATTATTTTACAAAATTATAATTTATATATATGTCATATGTTATGCAATGACCTATATCCTCTAGGATATTTCTTGATTTTTGCTACTATAAATAAATTCATGAGGAAAATCTCCATATATTCCTTTTTCTGAGAATATCTGATACTCTATAGAATTAATTTTGAGAAATAAAATTCTATCTTAAAGGCTTTGGCACTTATTCCCGGTTGTTCTACCAGGAAATTGTAATAATTTTTTTTCCTATTAAAAATAGGACTTTTATTAATTGTGAATTTGTTTCACATAATCAAATGACAGTAGAAATAAACATAACTGGTCCTCGAATATGTGGACTGCAGGCAGGGTGTTTGTTGTCCATCCTTATCTGTGCTTTGCTCTGTGGATTGGTGTATTTATTTTTTCTTGTCAGACTGGCTTGATACAGATGACAGAGGATCTGGTTGTTACCTACTCCAGACATTTGCTTACAATGTGGCCAAGAGAGGGATATCATTACCTTCCAAAATCCCAAGGAAGGGTTCTAATTGGTTCAGCTTGGGTCAGGTGCTCAGCTCAAGCCTATTATCTGTTGTCAACAGACTTATTTGTCTTTTCCTAGTTTTCTACAAGAAAAACTTTTCTTCCTAGTTTTCTAGTATTCCACTCATTCTCTACAATTCAACTTGTAATCACAACAACTTAAGTTAAAAATATGGCCAATAAAATTACATGTTACCTAGCTCAAGCATCCTAGGTCAACTTCAGACTGCTGTGCTGGCAGCAAGAATTTCAAGCCAGTGGATCTTAGCTTGCTGTGCTTCATGGGGATGGGATCTGCTGAGCTAGACCACTTGGCTTCCTGGCTTCAGGCCCCTTTCCAGGGTAGTGAACGGTTCCGTCTCAGTGGAGTTCCAGGTGCCACTGGGGCATGAAAAAAGCTCCTGCAGCTAGCTAGGTGTCTGCCCAAATGGCTGCCCGGTTTTGTGCTTGAAACCCAGGGTCTTGGTTGTGTAGGCACCCAAGGGGATCTCCTGGTCTGCAGGTTGAGAAGACCATGGAAAAAGCATAGTATTGGGGTCAGATAGCACCATTCCTCATGGCACAGTCCCTCACAGCCTCCCTTGGCTAAAGGAGGGAGTTCCCGGACCTCTTGGGCTCCCAGCACAGCACTCGAGCTCTGCTAAGGAGCAGACTGCCTCCTCAAGTGGGTCCCTGACCTCTGTGCCTCCTGACTAAGAGACACCTCCCAGCATGGGTTGAAAGACACCTCATACTCGAGAGCTCCAGCTGGCATCTGGTGGGTGCCCCTACGGGAAGAATATTCCAGACGAAGGAACAGGCAAGCAGTCTTCGCTATTCTGCAGACTACACTGGTGACACCCAGGCAAACAGGGTCTAAAGTGTATGTCCAGCAAACACTTAAGAAAGTGTTGGTTATAAAATGATATAATCACCACCATCATCATCACTGTATATTTAGTCTTCAAATTGAATGTCAGTTTCAAAACAACTGGAAAACCAGGAGTGAAGAAATGGTCTGTTACTGGAGAGAGATCAGAAGGAATCTGTGTGCACTGTGGAGGCCAAGCTGGAAGCAACTCGTGCAGAAAGAGTTTGACTTCTTCCTGACACAAGTGTTCCTGGTCTGACTGCAAAGGAGAGATGGTTTCTAGGAAGGAGAATAGCAGCCATGTCCTCCCAGTTGAAGGGAAACGATAGCAGAGAGGACTACCTTAAATAAACCACCTTTGTCCCCCAGATTAGGTAGAAACTAATTTATCTGAGAAACAAATGGGACTGATTAGCAAATAGAGCTTCTGGACTCCTGAGGGGTTTTGGAGTTAGCAGGAGGAGGTTAAGGACCTTCACGGGTTTAATATGAAACTCGCAGCATCTAGAAACACAGTCAAAACCATACTCGGCACTAAGAATCAGTTCTGGTCCTTCATCTGCAAAACCCAGTAATGTTAAGTTCTTTAGTATTCATAAATGAAAATCAGAGATCAGTATAATTACAATAGATTAGTAGAATAAGCTTTTATATGGGTATGGGTTCTATTATTTAGAGACACTGTGTTGAAAACAATTCCACAATGGCTTTGAATAATAACGCATGAAAAACTAAGAATTTTAAATTTTCATTATGGTGTCTAAAGAAAAATGTGGTTTCTGTCCTTAAATATGCCAATTCACCAGATTCAATTTATTCTCCATTTCCTGTTTACCTCCTGTTGAGTGCCCTGAAGTGGAAGACTCCTGAGTCACACTGAGGTTTTAGGATTCAAACATTTGAACACATGGAAACTATGACATTGAATTATGTCCTTTCCCATGTAACTTCATTCATTCCCTGAATGGGTGCTGGTTACAAAGGTATACTCAGTTTGTAAAATTCTGGCCATTTGTGTAATTAGAATATGAAAGTTTTCCATATTTATACTTTATTATCATTTTAAAAGGAAATCTCAGTCCTTGGGAACATAAAATGAAATAATATATGATTTTCTGAAATCATGGATATAATCCTCACATTTCACAAAATGTCAAGTCAGTATAGATATCCTCACATTTTCAAAACCAGAAAATACTCAAAACATGGATTGTTCTAAACCTCTAAAAACGGTTTACAAAAGCTCCTGTGCTCTAGCAGGTAAGTAGTCTTCTTTATATGCCTTAGAGATCCTAGATCATGTCTTAGATAATGTAACAAAAAATTAACTAAAAAAATGTTGCCAAAGTATTTTCATATATCAGGGAAAAGTTGTTTGCTATTTTTTGCTATTTGTATACATGAAGAAAAAAGGTTATTTTACTTATCCAGTGCTTTTATTTTCTTTCTTAAAATATTTATGTTAGCTCAAACATATATAAAAAAATTAAGGTTTTTCAATATTGCATAATCCCTAAGTGCCTTATTAATTGTATTTCTACTTCTTAAAGTTATTAGTTCACAGATATGAGGAGAGGAAAAGCAAACATTTTTCAAACCATTAAGATATTTCTGTTGAAAATCAGGTGTATATTTTCTTTTGTTTGGTGATTATCCTCTGAGCTGGTTTAGCATCTCAAATTTGTTACTTTTTCATTTTTCAATCCATCATATTGATTTTTCTCTTCATCCAGGTTTGTGCAGTTTGGAAATTATACCTCCTTATGAAGATCTGTGAAATCTTTTATGGGAAAAAATAATCGAGTTCTGTCAACTGAATCACTCCTGTCAGTTCCTGAAAGACGTACAGAATAAATTATGTCTGGCCAAATGTGACCTTTTAAAAACCACAGTGGCTCTTTAAGGTATAAGCTTTATCCCACCTCCTGCCAAAAGGAATGATTATGAGAAAAGCTCAGACCCTATTGTCAGTGTTGTATGTAATATTTATGCAGGGTAATCCCCTTGGCATGTAAATAATTCAGGATTTAAAAGTACTAAGTGAACAAACAAATACTAAAAATTCAAAACGTTGCCACACTCCCTAAGTGGTGAATTATCCAATCCTGGTTATATTCCATGGCTGAGGGAAAGCAAATCAATAAAAAATGAAAAATAATATGTGTGTAGTAATATACATTCTGGGGAGAACCAGCTGTGTGCAAAAGAAGTATTACTTGACACAGTGCAATATATTACTAAAAGTGGATCAGAAATACTATATTTGTTTAACTGATGTCACACACACACACACACACACACACACACACACAGGACTGAAGTAGGGTCGGAAAGAGGTTTAAGAAGAAAGGGAAAGGGAAATTCATCTGGACTGGGGAGACTGGTATGAAGGCAGAGACTTAAAAGGGGAGGTAAATGGAAATTAGCTTGATTGGAGCAAAGTGTTAGGAACAGAATGGCGTTGTGACTAGGCTGAAAGAAGCTCTCAATGATATATAAAGCAGAGGGATATGTTTATGTGTTCCAGAGGTAACAGAGATCCATTAAAGGGGACAGAAAGAAAACTGGTAAAGGCTATTTCATGAAAAGATTTTGACAGCATGAGCTTATCTAAATCTTCATGAATTTCCATGTTGTCTCTTAGTTTGGGAGCATACAATTGGTAAGAATCTCAGGAGGCTGCCCAGTCTCTCCTCCACTCCAAGTAATACCTAGCAGTTCCGGACTCATTGTATTTTTAAATGATTAGTGGAGTTGGCTCCATGACCTTGAAAGGTGACCAGTTGCATTTTATATAGCACCTGCACAGTTATGGAATTCAACCGGTGTTTAGCTCAAGTCCATTCTTCAATTGATGCCGTATCTTTTCATTAAAATCGGGATAAGCGATGGGAAGAGTCTTTGCAGTAACACTGTACTCCTATAATGTCAACTCCCTAAAAATAGGTCGGTGTTGTACATCAAGGCACTTCTTCATCTAAATGACTAACATAATGAAGAATACTTTAATTTTCTAAGTCATTTTAGAGCACACGAGACCCTATTTTTGCATATCCAGGCTTCTACTTGCTTTTTCATCTTCCTGAAAACACTGCCCTTCTTATTTTTCTGACAAAATCCAACTCAACATTAAAGAGTCAATTTGGATATTAACTGTATTTTAATGAAGTCTTTTCTTACCTCCTGCAGTTTTTTAAACCAATTTCTGTCATAACAGTGATTACATTGCTGTAATAGTCTGGTTGCCCCATCAGACTTTCTCCCTGGTCTTTGAGCCTCCATGCATTCAATGAGTGATATGCAGTAGACTTTAACAGAAGATTACTGTGTTGGTTAATACTAAGTGTCAACTTGATTGGATTGAGGGATGCAAAGTATTGAATCTGGGTGTGTCTGTGTGGGTGTTACCAAAATAGATTAACATTTGAGTCAGGGGGCTGGGGAAGGCAGATCCATCCTTAATCTGGTGGGCACAATTTAATCAGCTTTCACTGAAATATGAAGCAGGCAGAAAAATGTGAAAGAGAGAGATAGGCCCATCTTTCTCCTGTGCTGGGTGCTTCCTGCCCTCAAATGTCCGACTCCATGTTCTTCAGTTTTGAGACGTGGACTGGTTCTCCTTTCTCCTCAGCTTGCAGACAGCCTATTGTGGGACCTTGTGATCATGTAAGTTAATACTTAATAAACTCCCCTTTATATATATATATACACATATGTGTGTGTGTATACATATGTATATATATGTATATATACATATGTATATGTGTTTGTGTATATATATACGTGTAGATATGTGTGTATATATATGTGTATGTATATATGTGTGTATATGTGTATATATATGTGTATATATGTATATATGTGTATATATGTGTGTATATATATATGTATGTGTATATATATGTGTATATATATATATATGCATATATAGAAAGAGAGAGAGAGAGAGAGATTCATTGTATTTTCTTTTTTCCTTTATTTTAGATTCTGGGGTACATGTACAGGTCAAATGATTAGCTGAGGTGGTGCCGTGACCTTGAAAGGTGATCAGTTGCATTTTCTATAGCAACTGCATAGTTACAGAATTCAACCAGTGTTTAGCTCAAGTTCATTCCTCAATTGATGCCATATCTTTTCATTGAGATCAAGATAAGCGATGGGAAGAGTCTTTGCCATAACATTGTACTCCTACAATTCCAACTCCCTAGAAATAGGTCGATGTTGTACATCAAGGCACTTCTTCATCTAAATGACTAACATAATAAAGAATACTTTAATCTTATATGTGATTTTAGAGCATATGAGGCCCTATAATATTTTTGCATATCCAGGCTATTTGCTTTTCCATCTTCCTGGAAAAACTCCCCTTCTTATTTTTCTGACAAAATCCAACTCAACATTCAAGAGTCAATTCAGATCTTAACTACATTTTAACAAAGCTTTTTCTAAAGTATATATATACAATCACTATGTGTATGAGTGAGTTTAATTAATTATTATTTTATAAATGAGAAAACTGAGAGTTTGTTAAAGATTACAAAATTTTTTAGTCCTTGGTCCTTTCAATTGGTTTATACTACCTCCTTAAATAGGGTCTGCCGAAACAAATGAGCAAACAAAAACTTAAATCTAAAGAAAAAAACATAATCTGCAAATATAGTAGGTGTATGCATAAAACTAGTTATTTGCCTTAAGGTAGATAGTACAGAGTAGCACATCTCTGTCTCAGTGAACCAGAATGCCTTAATTTGTCATGAAACAAACTAGCATAAGTGGGTTTGTTTGCTGTATTATTGGGGAATACGCTTTATTCTTTTATGATACAGAATAAGAGTGTATCCAATTGTATATAAGAACTGTAATGAAAAGTCTTTCCCAAAATCATAATATTCCAAAGTACAATTATGGAATTCCAAAATTAAATTATCTATATTATTTTAGGTCTCCCCATATATTTGACTTAGTTTTATAGACTAAAGGTCAATGTTTTTCTGCTTGCTCACTTTGTTACTAAAAATGCTTTTGGTGCTGTATTTGTTGAGCATTTTGATTAGCATTTTTCAACTGATTTGAACAAAATGTAACCAAAGCTTCTCTGAAAATGTAACTATCTTTGTCAGTCACTTGTGGTTATTTATAAATACATTTCTCTAAATCTCAAACGTTTTAAAATTCAAGTGTAGGGGCAGCAAAGAGAAAAAACACATATTGCTATCTCAAATTTTTTTTATTATTTTTACTTCCACATCAGCTTTGTCACACACACACACATTATAGTTAAGTTACTTTGGGTATATATGTATTTATATATTTCATCAGTTCTAACAATAACTGATTCTATTTTTTGATACATTCTAGTAGTGTGTGAGGATGGTTTAGGAACTATGTATGCACCACAATGAATTTGATAAAAATATTTCTATTCCATGGATTTATTGAATTAATAAAACATTATTTGTAGCACAATATAGTGTACCCAAAATTTATGTTGGATTAGCCCAAAAGCAAAAAAGTGAATTTTATGTCCTATGTTGAAACTCTTAACTGAATTGACTATAGCAGTGGTCCCCAATCCCCAGTACTGGTCCCTGGTCTGTTAGGAACACTGCTGCATAGCAGAAAGTTAGCTGCAGGTGAGCAAGTGAAGTTTCATCTGTATTCATGACCTCTCCCCATCACTCGCATTACCACCTGAGCTCTACCTCCTGTCAGACCAGTGGTGGCATTAGATCCTCATAGGAGCGTCAATCCTATTGTGAACTGCACATGTGATGGATCCAGGTTGCACACTTCTTATGAGAATCTAATGCCTGATGATCTGTTGCTGTCTCCCATCATCCCCAGATGGGACCGTCTAGCTCAGGACTCCCTCTGAGTCTACATTATGGTGAGTTGTACAATTATTTCATTATATACTACAATGTAATAATAATAGAAATAAAGTGCACAATAATGTAATGAGCTTGAATCATTCTAAAACCATCACCCCCACCCCAGTCCACGGAAAAATTGTCTTCCATGAAACAGGTCCCTGGTGCCAGAAAGGTCGGGAACCACTAGACTATAAGCTTGAGCCGGGGAGGCAGAGGTTGCAGTGACCCAAGACGGTGACATTACACTTGAGAGTCTGGATAACAAAGGGAGACCCTGTTTCAATCAATCAATCAATCAATAGATGAGGGATTGCCATGGTTGGGAGAGAAAGAATAGGGAAAACACTGCACAGAAAAAAAAAGGAACTTTTTGCAAAAGACCAAAATGACCAAAAATTATATTTTTTCTGGAAGCTTTTTAAAATGTGATTTCTATCTCTGCAACTGCAGGCAATAAGTGTGAGTTGACTCCTCTTCTCTATTATGACCTTCCATAGCACATGAAGTATGAGCTGCTGGGGCCCATCTATGGAAGGTGTTTTTGTTTTCCTGGCAGAGTGAGCCCATCCACATCCTATCTGAATTCAGAGAATTGGATGGGGGAGATTAAGGACATATCAGGGCCATACATGACCTGCTTTTATCTTAAACTGTGTCTGGCCAAATGGGACACTGTACTCTTGAGAGGATAATTAACTCTATTTTTATTTGTTTGTTTTCTCTTATTCAGGAGATGGGAAATGGTAGAGAATGAAAGGAAGAAAGCATTATGGGAAAATATCTAACCTGCTTCTGGAGTCAAACAGCTCTGAGCTTAAATCTCAGCTCTGCCTCCGAGTAAATTAGAATCTTAGGAAAATGTAGTCAACCTCTTTATACTTTAATTTCTATGTTTACAACTGGTGAAAAAAACACTTTCTTTATAGAGCTGAAATGCATAGTAAATAACCATCTATTTTAAAACTCTTACTACTGGACCTAGCACAAGCAGCTAGCCATGACAAGGCATCTATCAATTTTATTTTTTTCATTTAATTCTTTGAAACTATGTAAAAGATACTACTATATTTCTGCTCTAAACATTGAGTCTCAGAAAAATAAAATGACTCTGTACACAAGATAGAGCTAGTATCCAGACTTGGTTTTTCCTGAAATAAAAGCCTGTGATGAATGAAGCGGTGCATGCAGATAGCATAATTGAGAATATAAGTCCAGGGACAATGATCTAAGGCCACAGCGTGCAGCAGAAAGAAGAAAAAACAAAACAAGGATGCTCCATCCAGACGGCCACTGCAGAGAGCTTATAAGACCTTCTGGGGAGTTTTAAGAAAAGTCCCAAAATAATAGCCTGGGCAGGGGAAGTCACATCTCCATGTTTCTCTTTCCCCAGTGGTCAGCATTGACTAAGTTCCAAAAGAGATGTACAGCCCAGTCGGAGGCAGGCCAGGCACTCTGGATTTGCAGGTGCTGAAGGCTTTCCAGGTCTGTGCGGATCTGGCTACCTCCATAGATCTGGCTGCCTCCGTGGTGGGTGAAGTAAGAGGCGGGGCATCTAACAGGATCTGAACCAGCTAATCACTGGGAAGATTGGGTCTGTTTGCCTCCAAAGCTTGCACTTTTTTCAACATAACCACGATTTTCTGGAACACAGAGACAATGACTTCCCAGTGGAAATCTTCCTGTGGGATGGTTCAACTGTGTTGACCTCAAAAGAGGTCAGATGACTGTAATATGTGATTCTGTTCTGATAGCTACTTCTTAAACTGGGTCTACCAGGTGGCACAATTGCCAATCTAGGGGGATTATGGTTTAATGACTTCCATATTGCATGCAAAGAAAACCTTGATGGTTCTCAATCTTGAATCCATATTAGAATCACTTGGAGAGCTTAAAAGAATCCAGAAACCCAGTTTATATTCCTCGGAGATTCATATTTATTTGATCTGAGATACACCCTGGCAGCAGATGTGCAAACTCCCCAGGTGATTCCAAGGTGGAGATAGGTTTGAAAATCAGTGACTCAGAAGCCAGCAGCTAGAGCAGCTGTCCAGTCTTTGTTTCTGCAGATCACAACCTTATATAGTCCTGAAACTTGCCCAACAGTGTCCTCAACGTTCATTTCATTTTGCTCATGTGAGAACAGCTGTAAGTGATGCTGTCATTCCTCTCCTATCCTCTGCATTCTCAGCTAAGGGAATTCCCTTATCTTAAATTCTCCCTGTTTCACTGGAGGCCAGAGGTTACAGGTTTGGTTATACATACCTATTATAAATAGAGAAGAGAGCCCCAAGAAGGTGAGGCAAAAGAGAAATAAACATTTTATATAAATGAAAAATAAATAACAGAATATTATATCATATTAAGATAACTTTTCCAGATATAAACTTTTCATATTAGAATACTTCAAAAATACAGAAGAAAACTATAGTCACCTAGTTTTCAGTAGCCTTTACTTATGTATACACATGTATTCATTGTAACTTCCTTGTTTAATTAAGTGTCCTTTCTTAAGCATGTTTTGATTATCAAATTAATGCTGTGATTCTTCAAAGCCTCTGGCAGTATATGACCATATACTGTCACTCCAGTTTGGAACTGAGGAAGGAGGGGCTGTGGCTCTCCCAGAAATCCCTTGCTGGGCAGAGTCATTTGCCACAGGAAACTCTATTGTCCCTGCCTGGTTCTTCTCCTACAACCAGAATCAATCCGCCAGAGGCAAGGTTAGGCAGGTGATGCTCTTGCCAGAAAAGTCGCAGGGTAGTCGGCTCTCTGAAGGCAGGGGCTGTGTGCTCTCTCCCAGCTCTCCTTCTGCACTTTGCCTCACCCTACACTCTGCACAAAGGGCATTGTCAGTAACTGGGAATTGACTGAGAACTATGTCATTAAAGATTCATAAATACCTCCCAGCATTTCAATGAATATCCAAAGAATATGGTGCCCTTAGCTACATTATTGTATAATCGAATCAATAAGAAGATGAAAACAAGGACCAGAGAAGCTCCTCAATGTCCTAATTGTTTATCAAGAAGCAAGAGAAAAGAATGTAAAGGGAGTTTGGTCCTGAAGCAAAAGGAATAGGTCACCTTTACTCGTGTTCATGTCACTTCAGTGGTCTGATTCAATCCCTTTTCTCTTCCTAATTGTCTGGGTGTTTTGTTTGTTTGGTTTTTCCTTGTTTTCAGGTTTTTAAAAATCGTTGTTGAATTTCTCAGAAATTCATTTTTTTTTGTTCAAAAAGCTAAGTTTTGGACTATTACATTTTACTTCTTCATAATTTTAACTCATTGTTTCCTGCTTTAATATTTACTGTGTTCTATTTCTTATATTCTTAGGGTATAGTTTAATAATTATTTGAATTATAGTTCAATTTATACCCTTTTGGCAACATGCATTGAAAGTTTACCATTTAACACTAATTTTAACAAAGCATAGTCACATTTGACAAGACTATGCTTTGTTCTCATGTTGTTGGCTTATGAAAAATCTGATGCTGGGATTTTATTCTTGTCCTCTTTAAGCAGTTTTTCAAAGTAATTGTTTTTCAATTTTAAGTTATTTCTGGTTAACATATTATTTTCCATTGTTAATCGATTTGTGATGAAAGGACATACCTTAGCTATTTTATAACTTGAAGAAGGTCTGATTTTTTTCAATGCCTCTCAGACTTTAACGTGCATATAAATCCTCCTAAGATCTTGTAAAAATGCAAATTCTGATTCTGGAAATCTGGATTCATTGAGGATGCTGCCTACCTGTCAAGACCCCAGAGGAGGCCCAGGCTGCTAGTCACAGAGGCTATAACTTGAGTAGCCAGAATGCAGAATATGAACATTTTTTAAATAGTTCAGTGATGTTTGTAAAGATGATGTAATGTTTTAATTTTGTTCATAATGAACAGAATTAAATATATATGTACTTACTGTAGATATATTCTAAATACAATCTTTGAGGGACATTACATTCATTAAAAGCAAAGACTTTGTTGGGCGTGGTGGCTCATGCCTGTAATCCCAGCACTTTGGGAGGCCAAGGTGGGTGGATCACCTCAGGTCAGGAGTTTGAGACCAGCCTGGCCAAAATGGTGAAACCCTGTCTCTACTAAAAATATGAAAATTAGCCAGGCATGGTGGTGCACACCTGTAATCCCAGCTACTCGCGAGACTGACGCAGGAGAATCACTTGAACTCAGGAGGCAGAGGTTGCAGTGAGCCAAGACTGCGCCATTGCACTCTTGCCTGGATGACAAGAGCGAAACTCTGTCTCAAAAGAAAAACGCAAAGATTTTGGAGCCAGATGGCTTGCATTCAAAATTCACTGAAGTTACTTTCTACATGTGACCACATGGAAAAGCAACTCATCTACCTCACAATCAGTATAAAGAATATCTGTAAAGATATTAATGAGTACAATCATTATAAAGAATTAATATCTGTAAAGATAAGTGTTTTTGTTTTTATTATTTATTATACTGTTTGTATTTTTTCAAGCATTCACAAAAGCTTTTCTCTATATATTTAAATGTTGTTTAATTTGGTGCAGAAGAATTCATGATGAATTTATTATGTATTATTTATTATGTATTATGTTTATTATATATTTTATATCTTTAATACTAATAAACATCTACTATATTACAAGTACTATTATGATTCATGGTTCATTTTGTTTGAGTTTGCCTACTTTGAATATTTCCATGCCATTTTATTTTATGTCTCTTACAAGCATCAGACAGTAGGACTTTAATCCCAAAGGATTTAATTCAAGAGTCATTGCTTTGATCAAGTTTATTTATTAAACTGCTCTAGTTAAAGTAGAACCAGATGTAATCATGGCAAAAGCTTAATAATATTATTAATAATATAAGCGACTGACACTTCATTATTTTTGCAAAAAGCCTTTTGGCTTATTTTGAGAAATAATTTAGAGGTAATTCAGTCTCACTTCCCACTCAATGTATAAGATTCCAAAATGGTTGTCAATTAACTTTCATCACCAATAACTTACATCTATATGCCCCTCCTCATCCCATCTGCTGAAGTATTC
Source organism: Cacajao melanocephalus (assembly GCA_963573385.1). Taxonomy (NCBI): domain Eukaryota; kingdom Metazoa; phylum Chordata; class Mammalia; order Primates; family Pitheciidae; genus Cacajao; species Cacajao melanocephalus. The sequence goes on along the minus strand of CAUYLG010064981.1, from coordinate 66,820 downwards.
ATTATCCTGAATTTTAGGTTTACTTTTATGTTGCCGAGTTTAGAATACATTTATATGTATTGTGCTTGGAAAATAAACTGATTAATTATAATGGTTTTGAATATTAACAATAATGGTATTATACTGTATCTACTCTTTATGTTGGTGTTTTTGTTCAATATTATTTTTTCTGCATTTATATTTCTAGACTTCATCCACTTTGTTGTCTATAGCTATAGTTTATTCATTATTACTGCTGAAGATATTTCAATGTGTTTACTACCACAATTTATTTATTCATTCTCCTGTTGATAGATATTTGAGTTTTTTCCAATCTTTTGCTATTATGAACAGTGGTGCTATGAAGATTCATGTCAAATCTCCTGGAACACATGTGCTTGGGTTTGGTGAATGTTTGACTTCACAAGATAATTTACATTGTTTTCCAAGGTAGTTACACTAGTGAATATTCCCATCAGCAACATATTAGTGTTTTACTTAGACTCCTTGATTTTGCCAATATATTGGTACAAAATGATATCCCTTTGTATTCTCCATCAGCATTTACATGATCACTACCAAAGCTAAAATGAATGTTTCACATATTAAATAGTAATGTACCTCCTTTGCTCTAAAATTTCTGTTTATGCCTTTTCTATTTATTAATTTGATATATTTATCTTGCATTTTTATTTGTAAGAGTTGCTTACATATGTTTAATTCCAGTTTTGGTCTGTTACATGGGTTACAAATATCTTCTTTTACTTTCTGACTTATCTCTTTAGTTTTTAAATAGTGCCTTAATGGAGATATGTTCTTAATTTTTTTAAGATTAAATCTCTGAGGGCTCATCAATTCCATCAATGTGTCCCTTAAACTTGAACCTGGAGCAGACAGTTCTCCCTTAGCACCTGTTCAAATGCCTGGAGAACAGCCTTTGCCATAAAATAGTTTATCTCGGTGTTTCCTCAGTTTGACTGTAACTCCTTCAGAATGAAAATTTGTAATTTCCTCATTTATAATATTGGAATAAACCTAATTCATTTCTCACAAGTTTGCTTTGAGAATCAAATGAGTAATTGGCTGTAACATATTTTGTTGGTTTGCTTTATTAAGTTATATTAAAATGTTACATCATATTTATAATACACTGCTCTAATGACTCCCAATTGGTCTAACCAGCATTCAGGTACACAGATACTGTGGAGTTTATGGTTTGGCTATTACATCATGATTGAAACCACTTAAATGCTTTCATTAAACTATCCTAAGCACAGTTTATGTTAAGTTTCCGCCCATGTAATCCAAGTCGTCCCCACAACACCCCAAAACAAAACACTGCTACGGTATGCTTTCTTCTTTAAAAAGCAGAGGAAAATAAGAAACATGTTTGGAAAAGTAAGTCCCAGGGTGCTAGAGAAAGCTCGGGTGTTTGTCTGCATTGCAAGCATTTCTGCATACATGCTCCCCCAACGCTAGTGATAGCTTCACTCTGAGAAAGTCACATTCATTCTCTTGTGATCTACAGCCCATGCTTGAGTGTGGTTTCTCAGATAGGAGCCTGTTGGGTAGAAACACGGGAACGCTTGTAAACTTAGAACAAAGCCACACTAACTGGCCCCTGTGGTAATTGAAAGCACAACCTTGGCCTTTTTGTACCAGACTGTAATCAACTGAGTTGGGGAAATTGTTTCCTCTGATATAGGGAACAGGGATAACAAGGTGGGGGTGGACTGAGTACACCAAGCCAACTCCCTGGGCAGAGCTGGCTTTTTCAGAACACCTTTGCATGAATGGGCACAGTGGCATGACACTCCCAACAGGAAATGTATATTCAGAAACCCTTTTGAGATTTCTCCCCGTTCTCCTTCCCTTGTCATTCATTATTTTATTTCCTTTAGGTTTGATTAAATAGCCTGCTCTGTTACCAGAACAAAATTAATGATTCAAGTGTACAAGGAACCAAATTAATCTCTCTTGACCTTTCTAATATGAAGTGTAATCTTTTGCGGCTGTAAAAAAGAGAACTTTGTATAAACTGAGGTTAAGCATGATTAAAGAATGCCTGTGTAACATGAAAATATTCTGCACATTATTTTCCTGGTGAGAGGTTTTACAACACCAGAAAATAGTGTTACAATATTTTTGTTTTTAAAAAATAATTATCTTAAAGGTAATGTTGGAATCCTTAAGGTCTGGGAGAGGGAGAATTTTAGAAACAAAATACCATTACATGCCTAAAATGGAAGTTGATATTTTACTTTTAGTTCCTTGTCATGTCTAGATTTTCACCACAGGAGAAATACTGTGAGCCATAGGAGCTACAGGTTTTACATACTTGGTTAATTAGCAATTCTTACCAAACCGACTGTATCATTTCTCTTTAGAATCCTACATGGCCTCGATTAGACATATTTACGGGAAAAGTCAATGGATAAGACATTAGAGGCCAACCTCAAAGTCAGAATAGAGCAACCGTAGACCTTAGAGAAGTGCTTCATTAGCCAAGAATTGGTTGGTTATTGATCCTGGTCTGTGTCTCTGGTCACAATAGCACTTACCCTAATTTTTCTAGTGTAAATATAAGTAAATTTGAATGGGTGTTGCTGAAAACAATCTGTAAATCTACTTTTTGTGGTTTTGGTTGTAATTGTAGTTACTGGAAGGTTCAATATCTGGGGCATGTGGAGGAGACAAGGCTGTGGCCTGGTACTCTGCTCTCTGCAAATACCTCCTGAAGCACTTTCTCAAGGGCTATTAAAGCGACTCTGACTCTCTCTGCTTAGAAGCACAGAAACCACAGGGGTACTCAGCCGAAAGGAAACTGGGGGCTGGAATGAGTATTGTCAGAAGATATGTTGTACATTTAACTTAGACTCATTTTTCCCTCCTGAGGTCAACCAAGCAATTAAGGAAGAAAGATATGAACAGTTCCCCTGCTTTCTTGAAGGTAAACAATAATAAATTCACATTGGTTGCAATGTTGCCTTTCCCTGGCCTTTGAGTCTTCCTTTTTTTTTCCTTTGTTTGCCCCACCCCCATCTTAGATTTGATTTTAGAGACTTTCTAACAAACACCGTATGCTCATCACAACCTAAATTCTAGTTGTACTGGGAAACACTGCCCCTTAAAAGAAGATGCTACAGGGTTAATGAGGGTTAATGGGTATTGTATTTCACCTGGATATTGCCAAGAAAATTTTAGCTGAGATGAAGTGTTGGTGGGAAATGGCTTCAGTCATGATGAAACAAGCACAAATAAAGCATTGAAGAAATCATACTATTGGAAGATCATGAAATAGGAATTTTGTGAGTTTGAATTACTAGTGCTGAGGTATCATTTTGATTTTTTACAAAGAACTCTGTGACCTTAACTTCCATTGAGACATTACATAGAAATTGTTTTGGCAAAAGAAAAATAATAATAATTAGATATGTGAAAAAAATGATGTGAATTAAATTGTCTGAACAATACCTGCACGCGCAAGCACGCACGTGCGCACACACACACACACACACACACACACCAAATCATAACAGAATATTCAGAAGAGGCAATAAGTGGTGGAGGTGGATCTTCTAGATATTATACAACATCCAGTGATCTGCTTTCAGGTTGGAGAGTGGTTGTCCACTTATGTTAAGTAAGTAATTTGTGCCTCCTGGGGGTGGGGGGGCAATCTATTTAACTCCAAGCAATGTTCTCTTCTAGTGGGCACTTCTATTTTATAGTTGATGTCTCTAGTTTCAACTCCTCCCCATCTCTTAGTCCCAGCCACAAAGAATGGATAACATTTTCCAAAACTTATATTTTCAGTTCATATTTCAGTGCCTTGCTACATGCTGTTTCCTTTGCCTAGTACGCTATTCACACCTTTTTCTCTACCTGGCAATTCTTCATACTCTGGAGACTCTCACCAAGTGTTACCCTCTCTGGAAAGCAAGACACCTCCCAACCCATTCTATATTCATGTAGAAATACATGCTGAATTCTAACAGTATAACAGCATCTCATTTATTCCTGCAAAACTGTGAGCTCTCTGGAAAGACAGAGTGTGTGTTAGTCTGTCTGTAGAAAGCAACTATCAAACTGTTTGTGATGCCATTGCTACACTCAATAAGTATTGACTGATGAGTGAATGCATGATGAATAAATAAATGAGTGTTCCAAAGTCTCTTGGTAAGCCTAGGCAAGCCCATCAAAGTAAGGCAGAATTTAAAACCAAAATTCATGCTTAAGGGTTAGGTAAGTGACCAAAATTAAAGTAACTTGGAGTGGCATTTATGTTGCCTGAGCAAATTGGTATATATGTCCAATGTTGCCAGGCCTTCTACTTTTCAAGATAAACCAGAAATTTGGCTTTATATGTGGAACCAACCATCTAATTTTGGCAATTTACTGTATTTGTTGTGGTCTACACTGTCCTAAATAAAATGATTCACCAGAAAATTCTACAGTATGAGACAGTTACTTCTGTCAAGACCTTTATAATGGCATTAATCTACTCATGAGGGCAGAGCATTCATGCCCCAAACATCTCCCCAAAGGCCTCACCTCCCAATACCATTGCATTGAGGATTAAGTTTCCAGCACATGAATTTTAAGGAACACATTCAGACCATGGCAGTAAGTTTAGCAGTCACAAGATACAGACTCATTGCAAAAAATAAATTGTATTGCTACATTCTAGTAGCTAAAAACTGAAAATTAAAATTAAAAATGTCTCTTATAGTATCATTGAAAATAGGAAACTATATATAAGGATAAATCTGGGGGAAAAAGAGATACCTGGCTGGGAATGGTGGCTTATGCCTATAAGCCCAGCATTTTGGGAGGTCAAGGCAGGCAGAGCTTGAGCTCACGAGTTTGAGACCAGCCTGGGCAATATGACAAAACCCCATCTCTACAAAAAATATGCAAAAATTAGCTGGGCATGGTACTGTGTGCCTGTTGTCCCTGCTACTTGGGAGGCTGAGGTGGGAGGATGACTTGAGCCCAGTAGATGGAGGTTGCAGTGAGCCAAGATCACACCAATGCACTCCAGCCTGGGCAATAGAGCTAGAACTTGTTTCGAAAAAAGAGAGAGAAGAGAGAGACAGAGACACACACACACACACACACACACACACACACACACACAGAGAGAGAGAGAGAGAGAGAGATAAGGCCTATATGTTGAAACTAACAATATATTGCTGAGAAACTAGAGAAATAAAATATTTCATTATTTTATAATGAAAAAACTCATGTATTACAATATGATTTATGTAAACCATACAATTCACCTACTGACAATGTACAATTAAATAGCTTTAGTATATTCAAGGAGTTGTGCAACCATCACCACAACCTAACAGACTATTTTCATTGCCCACCAAAGTAATCCTGACTCATTAGCAATCACTCTCTTTTTGCAACTCATATATCTAATAAAGAACTTGTACCAACAATATATAAAGAACTCTTAAGATACTGTAATATGCAAACAAACAACCCAACAGAAATGGGCAAATGATTTGACAGACACTTCATCGAAGAAGACAAACAGATGACTCATAAGCACATGAAAAAATGCTGAGCAAAATTAGTCATTAGGAGTATCCAAATTAAAACTATAATGAGATACCACTCTATACCTATTGGAATGGGTACAATTAATAAGTCCCACATACCAAAGGTTGGCAAAGACTGAGAGAAACTAGAATTCTACTACACTGCTGGTAACAAAATAAATTGATATGACCACAGTGGAAAACAACTGGGCAGTTTTATAAAAAGTTAGACATAAACCTGTCATATGATCCAGCAATTCTACTTCTAGGTACTTGTCCAAGAGAAACAAAAACATATGTTCATACAAAGATTTATTCATGAATGTCCATAGAAGCTTTTTTGCAATAACCAAAAACTAGAAACATCCCAAATGTTCATCAACAGATGAGTACATCAATAAGCTGTGGTACACAATACAGTGGAATGCCACTCACAACAAAAGTTATGAATTATTGACATACAACTACAGGGTTGACTATCAAAATAATTACGTTAAGAAAAAGAAGCTTGGCCAAAAAAAAATAGTACATGTGGTATAATTTTACTTACATAAAAGTCTACAAAAGGAAAATGAATGTATAGTGACAAAGAGCAGGTCAGTGGTTGTACGGAGGCAGGAGGGAAGGATTACAGAGGGGTAAGAGGAGACTTGCAGATAATAGATCGGTTTATTATCTTGATTGCTATAATGGTTCCATGACTGTGTAAATAAGTCAAAACGTATCAAATTGCACATTCTAAATATATCCAGTTTATTGTGTGTTAATTATACCTCAACAAATCTATTAAGTGAGATATGGAGAAGACTCCATCTGCTGGGTTGGCCTGCAGTGCTGAAAAGTGAGCAGAGCAAGGTCATTCCAGGTTCCAGAAAAGATGACTCTCCAAGCAGTTTCTCCATGCAAGGACTTAGGCCTGGGAAAATTGAGTGCATCTAAGTTACTGGGTCTGGGTACGACGAGAAGGCAGGCAATCACCTCGTTACTAGCACAAACACACAAGGTCAGAGTCCCCATTGCTGGACTATTGAACCAAAGCTTCTAGAGTTTCTCATGAGAACAGGATCGTTCTGATAGCTAAGGGTAGACTGAATCCTAAGAAGAGATATCAAGGGTCCTTGTCACGTATGAGATGAGGCTGAAGAAGCAGAGCCCCAGCCTTCCAGCCCAGTTATCAGTCCCCTACACTGGAACACACTTGAGCTTCAAAACGCCTCATTGCAGTTCACCTGTTCTATAAAGTATCTCTGCAAAGTTCTAAGGGTTTCCTTCTCTTCTCCCTTTTTCAAGGACTTTACCTAAGCTGTCTTAGACTTATTTCCACAATTTAAGTTTTTAACATAATCTATAGTCCTTTCACGTATTTTACATGTTGAAGAAATGTTTCCATCATGCAAAGGTGCTATGCTAAGTTCTAGAGAGGCAGAAATGCGCTGAAAGCTATTAAAGAGACACCTGCTTGCTTCAGAGAGGTGAGGAGTCTTCTCAGAAAAAAAAAGACACAGGGTGATGACAAATATATGTACCTAAGCCACTCCACGCCCTCTCCTATAATTGGTCACTCTCACTTCCACCCTTACACCTTTTTGCTGATCTACCTCGGTGTCTCAAGTCTTCTGCCTCTTTTCCAATCAGTTCACACTTGGTCCCATCCACTGGCTTTACTGGCCTTACTACACTTACTGGTGAGCTGGATCTCCTAATACACACACACACACACACACACATGTGAGCGCGCCTGTAGTCATTATGTCCATGTGGTTAAAAATCAGTTTGTAAAATTGCTCGCTTATTGCACCTGCTATAGTTGAACAATAAGGTTCTTTACTGGCAGAGGTCATATCTTCTATGCTTATTTGCCCCTGAAGAGCTCTGTTCCCATAAATGAGGTCATCTGGAGGGAGGCAGATTTAATGACACCATCTTGGTTTAGATAACCATCTGATTAAATAGAGCCCAAGTCTTCCAGAATTGACAATTTGCCTCTTGTGTAGCACATCTATAGTTTAATTAGAAACCATTAAACTTTTGCAGCTCACTGTAAAAAGAGATTCTAAAAAAATAATAAGTAATCGGACAAACTTATAAATGTATGCATATAAAGTTGATTACCATATGGTTCAAAGTGGCAAAAATTACTAAAGCAACTTAAAGGTCCATCCACAGGAGAATTGTTAAATCAATCATGTCATACTCGTCCCCTGGTGTATCATACAGATATTAAAGAGATGAGGTCTAGGGAATGATCCCTGAAGTACACAGCAAAATGGAAAAAAAAATTATACATATTGGCTAATCTTACTTTTGAACACACAAAGTATGTGTGTACATGTATACCCATTTGATTTTGGTATCTCTGGGTGGTGGGATTATAGGTGTTTTTTATTTTCTTTTATATACATATTTTGTTCTTTCTGAATTCCTTGCAAAGAGCAGGCATTACTTTCATAATCGGAAATTATTTTTTCCACTTGGGCAAATATCCACTATTGACATCTCACCACTGGCCTTGGCTGTAGGCCAGGAAGTCCATTCTCAGGATGTGGGGAGAGAGAATGGATCTTTCTTGTGTAGCTGATGGTTCTGACCCTTGACCCCCTCTTTGATTAACACTGAGACTAGCTGACTAATTTAACATGTGCCATTTCATACAGATGGTTAGAGCAGCCTTTTAAACAATTCTTAAAGATGATCATGTTTACCAAAAAAATATCAATTTCCAAAATGTACCTTTGCCCGTACTTATTAAAAACTTCTTCCTCAGAGCTCACATGGTCTAAAGTAAATCCATATTTTAAAATCCATAACAAAAGTTAACTATATTGTATATAATGTACAAGACACGATAATATAATGTATGGAAACAACCTAAACTGTGGCTGTGTTAGTCTCCTAGGGTTGTCATAACAAATTCCCACAAGCTAGATGAGTTTTTAAAACCAGATTTTGGACCGGGCACGGTGGTTCACGGCTATAATCCCACCACTTTGGGAGGCTGAGGCAGGCGGATCACCTGAGGTGGGGAGTTCGAGACCAGCCTGACCAACATGGAGAAACCCAGTCTCTACTGAAAAAACAAATACAAAATTAGCCAGGTGTGGTGGCAGGCACCTGTAATCCCAGCTACTCCAGAGACTGGACTGACTTAAACCCAGGAGGCAGAAGTTGAGGTGAGCCAAGTTCGCATCATTGTACGCCAGCCTGAGCCACAAGAGAGAAACTCCGTCACAGAAAGAAAAAAAAAAAAGCAGATTTTGGCCAGGCATGGGGGCCGATTCCTGTAATCAGAACAATTTGGTATGCTAAGGCAGGAGGATCATTTGGGACCAGGAATTTGAGAGCAACCTGGGAAACAAAGTCAGACTTCATCTCTACCAAAAAAAAAAAAAAAAAAAAAAATTGTATAAAAAAAAGTGAGGCCAGCATGGTGCTCAAACCTATAATCCCAGCACTTTGGGAGGCTAAGGTGGGCGGATCACCTGAGGTCAGGAGTTTGAGACCAGTTTGGAAAACATGGAAAAACCCCGTTTCTACTAAAAATACAAAAATTAGCCAGGCATGGTGGTATGCCCCTGTAATACCAGCTCTGAGGGAGGCTGAGGCAGGAAAATTGCTGGAACCCAGAAGGTGGAGATTGCAGTGAGCTGGGACCATGGCACTGCACTCTAGCCTGGGTGGCAGAGTGAACCTCTGTCTCAAGAAAAAAAAAAAAAGTAGACATAGTGACGTGTGCCCATAGTCCCAGCTTCTCAGGAGGACAAAGGGGCAGAATCTCTTGAGTTCAAGATTTCAAGGCTGCTGTGAGCTATGACTGCATCACTACACTCTAGCCTGGGCAACAGAATAAGATACTGTCTCTTTAAAAATCATAATAAAATGGAATGAAAACCAGAAATTTAGAGTGTTAGGTGGGTTGGTTCCTCTTGAGAGTTCTGAGGGAGGATAATCTGTCCCCTTCCTCTCTCCTGTCAATTCTTGGTGTTCCCTGACTTGGAGAAGCCTCACTGGAGCCCCTACCTCCATCTTTACATGGTATTCTTTGTGTGTGTCCTTACGTGGTCCTCTGCTTATAAGGACAGCTGTCATATTGGATTAGAGGCCTAGGCTATTCCAGTATGATATCATCTTAACTAATTACATCTGCCGTGATCCTATCTCCAAATAATACCACATTTTGAGGAAGACAGCATAATTATTTTTAAGGGGGCTGGGAGGCACAATTCAATCCATAAAATTTGCCTAGAAGAACGTGTAGCATTAAATGCCCAAAGAGGCCCTGCAAACACCTGGCAATGCCAATTCCAGTCCCTCTGTTCACATCCACCCCACTAGAATTGAAGCACGCCAGCCACGCCCAGTTGGAACTTCGCAGGTTTTAACATATCCAGGTTCTGTTATCATCTCATCTGTTTACCACAGGCAGCATCCACATCACAACAACTTACTACCCTTCCTTTATCTCATTTATGCTTGAGAGGCCAGGAAGGAGCTCCTGGCTGGGCTTATCTTATTTGGGAAAGAGTCATAGAGGCACTCAGGTTCACACCAATCAACTGCTGGCCTACATCACAGCTCCCTGCTGTCCTCTGGCCTCCAGTCTCTCCTTCCTTGAATCCATGGTATTCATTTTCTGAGTCAAACCAAATTACAGAGCTACCAACACTCTAAACCTCCTCGTTCTGCACATTGCGTAAGAGTTAAGCCAGGATACTCAGAAGGGCCTTCCTGCTCTCCTCTTTGATCCTCGTTCTCTGAGCCACTACATGGATGCTGTCCAGCAGTCAACAAAGCCACTCACTGCTTTCCTTAAATACACACACACACACACACACATAGGCACATGCATGCAAACACATGCGCATGCGTACAGACAGGTGCACATACACACGCACAAGCGTACACACACACACACACACACACACACACACACACGGTGTGTTTCCTGCTGCACTATCCTTGCTCTTCTCCCTGCCTGGGATGCTGTGCCGGCCCTCACAACAGGATTAAATCCCATCTACTCAAAATTCTGCTCATATACGCTCTCCTCCAAGGAGCCCTGTCTGCTGCTGCGAACTGAATGTCATTTCTCTTTTTCCTGTTCTATCCACACCTATCCTACAGAAATTCCCATCTACTTTGTTATGTCTTTTGATATTCGTGCTCATCTACCAGCATACTTCTCCTCCAAGGCAAATCCCCCCATGCTTGCCTAAGTGAGCAAAAGCACTCACTGGCTCCCTGAGCCTGCAGAGGTGGAAGAGGGTAATGGTAGGAGCATAGGGGCTGGATGCAAACTGCCTGGATGTGAATCCTGGCTCTGCTGTGGTGTCATCAGAGGAGTGTGGCTCCAGGTTAAAATCCCATCTGTGATTTCTCAGGCCTGACCATAGACTATGATGAAGGCTTTGCCCCACTGGTCTCTCTGGGGAAGCTGCCATCCCTACACCAGGCTTGGTACACAGCCAACAGACTGCAGTCTCTGAAGGGAGTTGGAGTCAAGGCTTCAGAACCACCTGTCCGGTCAGGCTCTTGCACAAATTTGCATTCTTAGCTCCTGCTCCTGCATTCTCAGGTCACTTTGTCTGAGGCCTTGCGGGGAGGTCTTCATCAGGCACCTCTGCAGAGGCCTCTTTGTGGTGGAGCAGAGGAAGCCTTGAAGATACTTTCCCCACTCTACTCCAGTACTTACTTTTCCACTCCTAGACCTTCCTTCTTGTCCTCTCCCTACCACAACCTCAGGGTCCACAAAACTTCTAGAGCCTTTTGTTAAGGGTGCCCTCCACCTGTGAGATGACCCCACATCTGTGTTGATCCACTTGACCCATGTGCCATTCCATGGGGAAAAATGGAACAGGGGGAGTCGGTGCTTTTTCTGGCCTTAGCCTCTTGCTTGCACTGTCACAGTAAGTGATTAAAGGCTTAACTGATTCATGGGTTGTTGCTTTAATTGGCTACTCCAACACCTGGCAGCTCAGTACACCCTTCTTTTTCTCTCTCTCTCTCTCTCAGCTCAGCTGAGGTCCTGACAAAACCAGGGTATAACAGAACCTAACTTCTAGGAATATTGCAATAGCCAAGTAAGACAATTCATGTAGCATTTATTTTTAATTGTGATTAAAAAAATATGTAACCTGAGGTCTACACACTTTTTTTTTGAGATGGAGTCTCACTGTGTCACCCAGGCTGGAGTGCAGTGGCTCCACCTGGGCTCACTGCAACCTCTGTCTCCCAGGTTCAAGCAATTCTCCTGCCTCAGCCTCCAGAGTAACTGGGATTACAGTCATGCACCACAACATGCAGCTAATTAAAAAAATATATATTTTTGGTAAAGACAGGGTTTCACCATGTTGTCCAAGCTGTTCTTGAACTCCTGCACTCAAGTGATCTGCCCACCTTGGCCTCCCAAAGTGCTGAGATTACAGGCACAAGCTACTGCACCCAGTGTATACACTTAAACTTTTAAGGACTCAGGGCAGTATCGTTACCTATTAGCATGATGTCAAAGAGGGGATCTGCAGAACTATTTCATCTTGCATGGCCAAAACTCTAGGGATGGGGGAGTGGCAAATGGAAAGTTGCTGTACCTATAGCATCTTTTAATAGAAACCTGGTACATAGTCTTTCTCAATAAATGCTTACATTTATTGTTATTATTGCTATTGCCTACATTATTGCCATGACCTTCTTCAAGCCCTGAAGCATAGCATGTAAGGCCTTACGTGAGTGTGCTCCATTCCAAATAACACTTCATTTTGTACTCTGCTGAATGGGAGAACATTAAATGCTATAATTCCACTACCTGCCTCAAACATTGTCTTCAGCCATAGCAAAATATTTTTAATTCCCGCTAAATATATCATTTGTCCCCCTCTCTCCTTCTTCATTAAATTGACATCTCTCCCATTTGCCTGACATTTTCTCCCTTATCCCTCATGACCCTGCTCAGAAGCCACTTTCTCAGTGAAGACTTGCTAATTCCTGCAGCTCCTTATCTCTCCCTTCTTTCTGATATTTCCTTTTGTCAAATGTCTTCATTTATACACATATTTCATTCAATTACATTTACTTAATTCTATTTCTCTTTCACTTCCTAGAAGGAACCACATCTTTTAAATGTTTGTATTTCTAACCAATCATTCACCATCGGTTGAACAACTGACATACAGCTGCTACTGGGATGGTAAGATGCTTGTCTGATTCCAGGGGTTCCCCCAAGTGCCTAGTAGAATGCCTGGAACATAACTGCCATTGGGAAAATGTCTAGAAACTACACACACACACACACATGAAAGGGGAATCCCCCCAAACATAACCATCAGTTTAAACAAGATCAGACGTTCATAAAAATCCCATCAAATGCAAGGAAAAAAAATATAGTGGTAGAAGAAAATCACACCAAAAATTTTTAAACAAGAAATGATTTTTTTAGGCTTGAAGAAGGTCACAGTGATAACACAGGCAATAGCAATAATAACAATACTTCTTTTTGAGATGGTGTCTTTCTTTTTTACCAAGCTGGAGTGCAGTGGTGCAATCTCAGCTCATGCAACCTCTGCCTCCTGGGTTCAGTCGATTCTCCTGCCTCAGCCTCCCGAGTAGATGAGACTACAGTCACACACCACCATGCCCAGCTAATTTTTGTATTTTTAGTAGAGATAGGGTTTCACCATGTTGGCCAGGATGGTCTGGATCCCTTGACCTTGTGATCTGCCTGCCTTGGCCTCCCAAAGTGCTGGGATTACAAGCATGAGCCACCGTGCCTGGCCAACAATAAATTTTTTATATCTTTTAAAGATGTTTAAGTTGAAGGGAATATATATTCTTGGTTTAGTCATTGTGAGCATATTTCATGTTGGTTTGGTCTTCTTTTATCTCAAGACAAACATCAAACAACAACTGAACAACTGAAATCCTTTCAAATAATCAGTTATCACAAAATACTTGGGAATACTATTCATGTGCAGTCTTGGTTTCGGTATGTGTGTACATGCAAGCATGTGTGTGCAAGTGTGTATACTTTTATAGATTTGTGTTTTTTAAAAACTGTAACTTTAAAATATTGGGGTTTAGTATCCTTTGAGAGTTCCCTAATTAGGCTCTGCTCCTCTTCTTAGATGAGTTTAGTACCCAAGTAAATGAACTAATTAGTAGTCTGTTGTTGAATGGGGCTACAATGTTGTATAAAATCCCTGGTCATCATTGAGAGTTCCCGCGTAGGACAGCAATTAAATAGTTCAGAAAAAATAAAACCTGTTCTCTATTCCCTCACCTTATTCCATGACAAGAGTGTTTGCATGTGCTGTGCTCAGTTCCCAAATGCGCTTGGGCAGGAGGCCTTGGGTGATGGGCAGCCAGCAACCCAAATCTGGACAATAAAACCAATGCAGTGATGAAAAGACAAAGGCAACTCCCAGAAGAACAGTGATCTCTTGAATGACCCAAGTAGTCTCTGCAAGCCTTTGAATTTTACCTTGATGTTTAAATGAAGGCAAGGAGAGAAAGGAGGGGCTAATTCTATTGATTGGTGTGACTCAGAAATCTAGCATAAAAGTAACATAGTGATACGCAGAGCATGTGACATAAAACAAACCTAGTCCCCTGTGACTAAAGCATGCTCTGACCTTCTTTTGTCCCCATGGATTCTTGTAATACCACAAGCTAGAGTTTAGTTGAGGATTCATTTATGAATAAGCAAATATATCAAATCTTACATGAATTATATTTAGTCTGTTCTGAAATGGACACATTTTGACAAGAGAAATTGAATTAATAATTAGTTTTTTGTACTGGATTTGTAGACAAATCTTGAGAATGATTTCTTTTATATATACATAAAAGATCTTGAGAATGATTTCATATATATACATATATATACATACTATATACATATATACATACTATATACATGTACATATATATGTGTGTGTGTGTGTGTGTGTGTGTGTATATATATATATATATATAAATTCTGGGATACATGTGCAGAACATGCAGGTTTGTTACATAGGTATACAAATGCCATGGTGGTTTGCTGTACCCATCAACCCATCATCTACATTACGTATTTCTCTTAATGTTATTCCTCCCCTAGCTCCCCACCTCCCAACAGGCCCCAGTGTGTGATGATTTCTTAGACTGTAATTACATTTCACTCTTATCACAGTTCTCTGCTCCTCAACCCACCCCAGACTTCCACTCACTGGGCCCCAGTTGCCTTCCATGGGAGTACATTGCTTCAGAATTGGAAACAGCTGCCACTAGGAGCTGTGTCAATGGGGTCCCTCTGTGCCTCCAAGTGAGTGTCCAATACCCAAGGCTGTGTAGAGAATGGAGACCATTAAATGCTGTATTACATTTAAGGTCATTGACCAAGAGCACATAGAGCGTAAGGGAAATCTATTTCAGGTTCCTTCTTCTCAGTGTAACTTCTCCAAGTCATCTCCCCTGCTCAATATATCCTCAATCAACCTACAATCCCAGCCTCACCTACCTGTAAGCAGAGCCCTGTTTCACTATAGCATCTTCTCTTCCAAGGCATTAATCTTTATAATTTTGCAGTGATGATCTCATTTCCAGCCTCCTGAGTCTTGGCAATTCACTGCTTACCAAAGCCACTGACTACAAAACAACGGACTACCAATGTTTTTTCCATAAATGCTAAGGAAATGGAGGCCTTGGCCTCAGTGGCTACAGATCCCATAGGGAAGGAATAGGAGATGAGGGAGGTGCTGTCCTACTTGCACAGGAGAAGGAAACAGAGCTCAGGTCTTCATCAGGCCACCACTTCCTCTTCCTAACACATCTAGAGTGAAACGTACCTATTAATACACACATTTACATCCCCATCTGTTCTGAGAAAGTCACTCCCATTCACTGAAGCCTGGTTCTGTTTTGGGAACTAACACCCTGAGTTACTTGACGAGGCATCTTAGAGCGATGGGACACCAGAGAAACCAGGCCAGCTCTCACCTCCTCCATCCCAGCTTCCACCTGCTCCTGAGAGCAGGAGGGAGAGCCTTTCACCCCACAGTATTTAGATCGGTAGCAAGTTACTGGTTCAGATTTCAATTAAAATAGAAATATCTAGTAGAGGCTTCATGTGTCTTCAAAGATATTACACTCAGATGCAATACTAAAAGGAAAAGTAATTTGTCTACAGAAAACTGTCATAACTAGGCCAATGCACTAGAAACTGCTGACATGTCTCAAGTTGAGAGAAGCTAATGGAAGGACTGTGTATTCTCTGAAGCATTATTTCTGTCACAGGAGCCGAACAAACCTTAAAACAAAGCCAGCTAACTCCCAAAAACATGGGTTAAGGGAGAAAATAAAAAGATAACTTAAAAATATAGGATATTCTGTTGAAATCCAGATGTTTTCAGTATGCTAAAATATTGCACGATGGATCTTAAAGATTTTATTAGAAAGAGTCAAGATGGTCAGTGCAGGTCTTGCAGGACAGGAGATCACCACCGGCCCACGAGGACTCTGTTGTCACTGCCCAGGACACTGCCAGGCAGGAGCGGGTCTCCACAATGGTTGTGGAACAAATGGATGAATGAAGCGCTGCACTTACCACTCACCTCAAATGCCCCAGGGTAAAAGCTAGAATCTGGCATGTACTGATGAAGAGCTAAGCATGATCCAAATGCTGAATCTCTGCCAACTCTTTCAATTCTTACATCGAACTCATGAGATATATTCCATATCATTTCTCTTTTACAGAAAGTTGAAGGAATTTGAATGTAGCCAAACAGGCCAAGAGAGAAACGGCTGAGAGTTGGTACAGTCAGTTTAGCTGTACATTTCACAACTTCATTTTATGACCTTGCAGAAATCAGGTTAAATTTTGAATGTGAAAAAGTCTTAGAATCAAACAGAAGTCTAAGAAAATAGGTGACCATAACATAATGATGTGGTCAATGTATTTAACAAAATGTGTATTTAATTCCATGTTCTTTTTTCCTTTTGAAGCTATTATTAATCTATGATATAGTCTACCATGAATGATGTCTTAGGTTCAAGGGAATAAAGTGAATTTGCCCTGTCAGCCCAAAATATTTTCTCATAGGAAACACCATGACAGCAATTTAGAGACTCCCAACTGTCGTTATTTAAGAAGAAAATACTTGGCCAGGTGTGATGGCTCACATCTGTAATCCCATCACTTTGGGAAGCTGAGGCGGGCAATCACAAGGTCAGGAGTTCGAGACCAGCCTGGCCAATATGGTGAAACCCTGTCTCTACTAAAAATACAAAAATTAGCTGGGCATAGTGGCTGGCACCTGTAATCCCAGCTACTTGGGGGGGCTGAGGCAGGAGAATCACTTGAACCTAGGAGGCAGAGGTTGCAGTGAGCAGAGATCATCCCACCGCACTCCAGCCTAGGTGACAAAGTGAAACTCCCTTTCAAAAAGAAAAAAAAAAAAAAGAAGAAAATACAATTTTTTTTTTTTGAGTGGGAGTCTACTCTCTTTTCTGGGATGGAGTACAGTGATGAAAGCACAGCTCAGGGCAGTCTCAACTTCCTGGGCTCAAGGGGTCTTCTCAGCCTCTGAATAGCTGGGACCACAAGCATGCACCATTAGACCTGCCTACATTTTTCATTTTTTCATAGAGGTAGAGTCTCACTATGTTGGCCAGGCTAGAAAAAGGCAATCTTTAATAGTTTCCTATGGCCACAACGCCTTTCTGAGCCTCAATTTCCTCAATTATAAGTGGGAATGAGAATGCCTAAACCTCAGTGGTTATCTGGAAGGACTGGCAATGGTATGTACAAAGCATCTGGAATTGTGCCTGGAACATTGGAGGGACCTCAAGTACCACTGTTAACTGATATTCATAGCACAAACCTAGCAAAGATGCACTTCAGTCTTCACCAGGCTCTCCATGATGGTCCATATTATGTGTCTGTGGTCAAAGTAATGCATTTAGAGTTGGTTTTAATGAGCTACCACCCATCTATTAACCCTTACAAATTAGTTTAATAATCCTGTTGGGTGAGGGCCTCTAGAGTATGATCCCTGCCCCTTTGGTCTGGCAGCCTGACAGAAAGCGGTCTCTGGCATAATACCTACAATTATACACAGCTTCCCATCAGCACAGCCCTTTAATAGCTCAAATGAACAAAGCACCTTGTAAATAAGGTAGTGTTGGCATTTTCGTGTAGGTTTCCTTTAAGTAAGAGCCTATTGTTTAGAAAACACTTTCAAGTTAAGCTCAGCATTCTAATATCCCACTTAAGGATATCAGAATGCTGCCTTTCTGCCTTTCCTCAACAATCATTCATCTTTACTTAGTCCCTGGGATGTGCTAGGCTTGGGGCTGTTCTTGAGGTATAGAGGCAGTAAAAAGGGAATTCCCATCCTCATGTAGTGCATAGCCTGGGGGGAGGAACACATCCGTTTGACATGAAGTCATGAGGAATTGTCCTGGGCAACATGAAAGAGGTACAGAAAGGTGAGGCCAAAGGGTAGGAGACCTGAGCTAGTCTGGAGGGAAATGAAGGGGTCTTCTGAACGCCAGATTCCTCGACTACGAAGTGGAGAATGAGAAGGCCTCAGCTGGGTGAAGTGGCACAGCCAGATGAGAGAGAGTTCAGGCCTAGTAAAACCGCTGAGTGAGCATCCAGAAAAAAAGGGTGAGCAGCGTACTTTCTAAGAAACGTAATCAGGGAGAAAAGCAGTCCACCTGGACCATGTGGCACAGTGGGCAAGAAGCACGGGAAAAGGCGGTCAAAGTGGGCAGCACCCCATTTGGAGGACCCTCTAATCCATATGAAATCTGCGAGGACAGCAGCAAACACTAAAGTCAACATGCATTTCCTTCCTCTGATTCACTTGGGTTCTAGCAAATAACCCTAGGTTGCAGTTACAGTGAAACAACTCACACACTTGGATTTGTGTGAAAAAGAGCTGAACAATGACTGTGTTCTTTTATATAAACCCTACACATCCTTCAGGCCCAGCTTAAAACCTGCCTCCACTATCAATCCACCCTTGATCAGTATAAAGTGGTTTCTCCATATTCAGACCTCACAGTATTTGTTGCTTTCATCAGTTAATTATACTGGCTTGTTAAATTATCTTCTCATACACCAGTGGCTTAACTCTCCTATTAGACAGAAGCCTTATAAAGAATTATGATACTCTTTGAAACTTCTCTGTATCCCCCTCCATACCTGGTATTCACATAATTATTCTCTTAGCCAAAAAATGTAATTCTAAACACAAGTAATACACCAAGGAATAAGATAGAAATGGCTTCTGGTCTTGGGGGTCTTAAGTTTTGTCAGCAACACAGGTCAGATAAAGAAATAATTTAAAAACATTACACATATGAATATATATGTGTATATATATATATATATATGCATAAATATAGTTTTAAATAATGCTAAGAACAATGATGAAATAAAGGGAACTGTGTTAGGAAGTACCTGGTTTGGGGCAGGTTACTTAATGTTCTACGGCGTGGAAAATTCAAATAGTTGATAAATTAAGGTGAGACATGGACAATAAGAAGAAACATACCATGCAAACTTCTGATGTTAGGAGGTCTAGACACTTAAACACTAAATGCAAATCTCTAGGATGGAAAATCATCTATGACAAAAGCAGGCCAAAGGGGCAGGACAGGGAAAGCAAGGAGAAATGAGAGCAGTAAGCAGTAGGAGATCACATAGAGACTTGTAGAACATAGACAGAGTTTGGGTTTTATTCTAGGTATAATTAGAAGTCTTTGAAAGGTTTTAGGTACCTAGAAGGTACTTGATGTTAAAACTTATTGATTGCTTGAATCGTTATGCACATTCAACCTCAGGAAAAACAATGTTTAACAGAATAAAATTTACCAAAAATTATATTTTAGTTTTGAGTTAAACACTCATACTGAAGGCACTAACAATTGTGGAAAGTGATAGCAAAATAATAGAATGGGCGTAACAACACTTTTCAGAATTGTCCCTTATAGCAGATGTTATCTGTCAATATTACCTTCTTTCTACAAATGTGTCTTTCATGTAAACAACATCTGCACGTTTGCATGATGAAACTGAAATCAGAGCCTGCTGGAAAACCATTGGCAATCTTTGTTTCTATCCTTGAGTGAATGTCACAAAAAATAAACTTCATGACTTCAAGTCTTTAAAGAGAAAGTTGGTTAATCAGAAAAACAGCAGCTGAGCTGGTAAGTACGTTTAAAAGGAAATCTTGTGTATGTAAGCATCTATTTTGCAAATGAAGCGTAGGAAGCCATGTATATAGAAGGCAGAACTTTTAACTGGTGGTCATTAAACATCTTATGGGCAAAAGCGGTAATTAATTACCTCCATCTTAGCTTCAGCAATTGCTTTGATTTGCATTTTTAGCATGGAACAACTGAGTAAAATAGCCTAAAATATCAATAATGATATGAATCAACAGCAAAAAATAATAACAGCTGACATTTATGATACTCCTACTCTGTGCCAAGCACCATAGTGAATACTTGGCAGGTATTTGCTCATTAAATCATCAAAAAATCCCTAGAGCTATTGCCAAGACTAAACCCATTTGAATGGATGAAGAAAATGAGGCTGAGAAAGATGAAGCAACTTACCCAGGGCCTCAAAGTTGATGAGCGTGACAGCCAGAGATACAGCCTCTCATTCTCAACCGTTTCACTGTTGCCATCTGAGCGGCCTGGTTGAAGCATCTTGCTTGCAGCTAATAAAGACTCTTTGTCGATTGCTGTGTGATAAATATTACACACTTCAGCTTGGTTCTTGAGTGGCGCCACTGCCTATTTAACCTTAGCAAAGGACCCCTTAATTCATTCAAAAAATATGCATTGACTGTATGCTATGTCCCAAGCAATGGGGCTACAACCATGGACAAAACCAACTAAGTTCCTGACTTCTGGACTTGCCATTCCAGTTGATTTTAGTTCAAGGGAAAGGGGCACAAACAGGTAAGCATATATGTTAACATATGTCTTATAGTGGTAAGTATAAGAAAATAAAATGCAGTAAAGAAACAGAAAGTGATAAAATGGGATACAAAGATTCTCTCTTTAAATGGTGTGATCCCGGATCACATTCTCTGACCACATTTCCCCAGAAGAGCATACACAAATCAAAATGACACCCCCACATAAAGAGGGAAGAGACACATTTGTGCAGATTAGGGCATTGTTGTACACAATTGGGAGAAATCCTTAGAGGCAGACTCTGAGTTTTCAAGTCTGCTGATTGTAACACAGGAGATATTTAACATTACAAGCAATTGCTTCAGATTGCACATAGATTTCTCATGGGAATTTTTTTTTTTTTGTATAGTAAGTCTACTTTTATGTGGTAAGTCATTTATAAAAATGCATTTCCCCAGTAGTCTCTAGGGAATACACCACATAACATGGTAAGCATATTTATGCTATGCATTCGTGACATAATAATGACATCAGCAAGAAGGAGGGGGTGATTATCTCAAATGACTTCATATCTAATTATCTCAAACTTATGAGAAAAAAAGAACCCAAAAAACAAATAACAAAAAAGTATGCCAATATCAAATTGCAAAAGCAAAAAAAAAAAAGTGTCTTGCTTGAAAACTCACTTTCCTTTAAGATACCAAAGCCCAGTTTGCTATCGTAATTCATTAAAGGTGCCTATTCTGGAATCAAAAGCAAAAGACCATGGGCGAATTTTTGATTGATAAATTTCTCATTAAAATTAATGTCAATCTAAGCTTCCAAACTACCTATTAATAAAGGTCTTAATTGATATCATCTGTAGCCAATGCCTTTCTATGGGCATAATCAATTTGGTAGAGATCCTGTACTTTATTGACTTTTGGCTACACACGGGAGTTTTTTCTCCTCCTTCAGGGAGAGCCCATCTCTGTGCAGAAACCTGAAAGCAGACCTAAAGCATGAGGGCACTTGCCATTTAATTTAGACTTCCTGTGACATGCCTAACACACAGCACCAACGTCAGACAATGCTGTTAGTGCACTGGTCCCAAGGGTCACCAGCTATGAAAAGCCAATTGCTGCACTTAAAAGCTAGGCTGTCAGAAAGCTTGGTGTTCTAGACTCCCTGGCTCCAGCTCCATCTACAAAACTTTAAGTGCCACTTGCTGAAAGTATGGAAAAACCATATCCTGTCTTTATCCATACAGGGTGCCATTATGTGCTTTACAATATCACACACGTGGAATAACTGGAACCAGGTAAAAAGCCAGTGTTCTACATTCAGATATTCCTAAGTCTTCAAAGAAAAGTGGTATGCTTGATTCCTGAGGAAAATCAGTTCCCATGCAACAGAAGCACACGAGTATTGACTCATTGGAACCCAAAGGAAAACTGCACCTACTAAATGATTCTCTAAAAACACCCCTAAGGCTCATTGAATGCTGTTACTTTACACTTAACATTTCTGTGTGTATATTAACTTGGAGAGTCTCAGTGCACAGGAAAACACAAACAAACAAAACCAGAAAAGGTTTATTGGACAGCCAAAAGCCCAAAAAGAAAGAAAAAAATTCAATATCTGTTTTTTGCTATATTCAAACAAAATATGAAATGAAATTTACTCTAGCTGTAAAACTCTAAAATCAACAAAGAGCAGCCCAATAGCTAAAGGAAACTCAATGAAGGTCCATGACCCCTCTGCAGGGATGGGTGATGCGAAAGGTTTAGATTAAAACTGGTGCAGATAAATATCTCGAAGATCGGATTTTTATCTGAGCGCTAAGCAGCCCTTCAGTCTTCAGAGGTGCTCTGCAAATGTCAAGAGAAAAGAAGCTCCTTTAAGGCTACAAAAGTATAGCACTTCTTCCCATGTTGCTATTAGACTTGGAATGCCAGAGCTGTAAGTTCTCTATGAAATTTCCAGCTAAGTGGTAAAACTTAAGCATGTGAAGAACACTTAAGGAGAATTGTTTTACTTTCATGCTCTCTATCAAAGGTAACTTTGTGAATGGGCTTCCAGGGAATGACCTGAGGGTGGAAGGGACTGTGTCCTCCTTCACTTAATCTGAAAACAATGAGGCCTGGAGTGGTGGCTGATGCCTGTAATCTCAGCCTTTTGGGAGTCTGAGGACGGTGGATCACAAGGTCAGGATATCTGGCTAACACAGTGAAACCCTATTTCTACTAAAAATACAAAAAATTAGCCGGGTGTGGTGGCGGATGCCTGTAGTCCCAGCTACTTGGGAGACTGAGGCACGAGAATCTCTTGAACCCGGGAGGTAGAGTTTGCAATGAGCCGAGACTGCCCCACTGCACTCCAGCCTGGGGGACAGAGCGAGACTCCATCTCAAAAAATAAAAAAGGAAAGAAATGGCATTTTCTCTTTCTGTCTGTCTCTCTCCCTTCCTCTCTCTCTCTTAATGTCTCTCTAGCATTTCTAGAGAATCAGATAGTGTCAGACAACTGGCTGACTATTCCTCAATTCTCCACTACATTTTAAATGATTTTGTTGATCCTCTTTGTCAGAACTTGAGTAAGGACTAAGGAGAAGTTTCCAGAGAAGCTCAATGACTGTGGGGCTTACTTTCAGTTCTGAGTTTTTCCCAAGGGTAAGCAGCCTTCCTTACATCCATCAGAGACAGAAGGACAGTGCTGTCCTGTTAGGCTGATTCTGCTGTACAGCCCACTGCTGTTTGCTTATCGATCCCCTAAAATTCAAGTTTGTGAAGCTTCAATTTGAGAAACTTCACTTCGGAGAATGTATTTACGTTGTTTTTTTTTTTTTTTAAGTATATAATTCTTGTTTATTGTAAAAGCGTTAAAGAAAAATTTGGAAAATAAAGAGAAGGGAAAGATCACCCCCAATTGCATAGTGCTTTATAATGAATAGCAAGAAAACATGTTTTTCTTTAAGTTTGGCTATTTTTCTTCATTCTAGCGCATCCAATTGCATTTTTCTCTAAGCACAATGACGGTTATTTTCTAAAATTTTGTATGATTATAAAAAAATGATTTGGTGAAAGCTAAAAGAAATTCTACAGATCTGTAAATTGTTCTTTCTAAAATTGTTCTGTCAGGTTGTCAGAGAGTTTATTTACTTTTCTCCTCACTGGTAACTCTCTGGGGAGTTTCCCAACCAACAGCGGGAAGCCTCTGCAACCTGCTCTACCCAACTCCACCCCACATCCAACCTACTTTATTATTATTATTATTATTGTTATTATTTAGCACTGGCCAGCCTGTGACACATATAGGTTCAATTGTTGGTTTGTTGTCTACAATCTTGGGAGAAATCCAAGTACCATGAATTTAAGCACCAGAAGCTTTCAGGTTTCTGGTTAAGATTCAACAATGGTTTCTAAGCGCTGGAGACCCACACTTATCTTGCCCAGTAGCTCCCTGAAGCCAAGACCAAGACATCAGAATCAGATCAGATATGCACCCCCCACAACCCAAATCTCCATGAATTGACATGTGTTGTTCATTCTGTCACTTGTTCATGTATTCCACGGCATTTTCTGCACAACCACCAGGTACGTGAAGATGTCCAAATGGAAGCAATTTTCCTGTTTTAAAGATGAGTGGCCAGAACTGGTCCAGGGTGAAAGAAAGGCCAGACAGAAAGGTGTGGCATCAGAAGTCAAATTAAGGCCGTGAGCAACGGCTCATGCCTATAATCCCAGAACTTTGGGAGGCCTAGGTGGGTGGATCATGAGATCAGGAGATCGAGATCCTTCTGACCAACATGGTGAAACCCCGTCTCTACTAAAAATACAAAATAATTAGCTTTGCGTGGTGGCTCATGCCTGTAGTCCCAGCTACTCAGGAGGCTGAGGCAGAAGAATCACTTGAACCTGGGAGGCAGAGGCTGTAGTGAGCCAAGATCACATCACTGCACTCTAGCCTGGAGACAGAGTGAGACTCCATCTCAAAAAAAAAAAAAAGAAGTGAAATTAGACAAAAGATGGTGAGAGGAATTGCAGCATTGGCTATATTTAGCCATACCTGGATCATCCCCTCCTTTCAAAATATGCTGGGTCCATGGAGCTAAGACAAAAGGGGAAAAGAGGTGGGTTCCAGTTACCTGAGGCCATTCCCTGAAGGATCAAGCAAACTAGACAAGAACATCATCTCAGTCCATTGTCAGGCCTCCCCTTCAGGAAGCCTAGCCTAAGCCTCCTTCTGTCATAATCAGTCATCGTCTCTTCTACACTAGCCCTGAGTGGTCCGCAGTCCCTCCCTGCCCCTCTCCCTCGCCTGCTCATTATCAGTGTTATGTTGCCTGCTGCCCATCACCCCTCCACATAACTCATAACTCACAACAGACTGTGAGCTCCTGAGAGCTAAAATCAGGCACAGCACCTCCAGTGCCTAACCTGGCACACAGAGAGGGTTTATGCCATCATTGGAGGAGGGAACAAATGAACAAAGAATCAGCAAACAGACTCTGGATCTAAAGGTAGGCAATTCATGAGATGAGAATGTCATTGATGGCACACTGCCATTATCACTGAGACCAAACTTTGCCATGAGTTTTTAAAAGTGGAATGCCAAATGAGGTTGCATTAAACAAAGCATAACATCCAGAAACAAGGAGGTTATTATACATTCATCTCTGGTGAATGATGATCAGTTCCAAGCAGCTGTTTTTGGTTTTGTTTGTCTGTTTGATTTTTGAGACGGAGTCTCACTGTCACCCAGGCTGGAGTGCAGTGGCACAATGGCGGCTCACCCAAGCAGCTGTTTTAATAGGAATGTTTTAACAGGAATATTAACTAAGTAGGATATAAACAAAGAAGACTGATGAAGAGGTCTGGTCTGAAAATGCTTGCCATATGAAGAGCCATTGGCTCCCCAAAAAGAGGAATTGTTTCATTTAGGAGAACAGGGGCTGAAGGGAAATGTGATACCAAAATTTGAATGTTTAAACACAGGTATGAGAAAGATGTCCTACATGGCTCAAAGGGAAAGATGTTAAACATTCAGAAGAAAGAAATCTTATGCCAAAAGAGGCACAGTTTTATGGTCATTAGAGCTACCCAGAATTACACTGAATTCTTTGGTGAATAAGTAAGCCTTTTTGCCACTAGAAACATTCAAGTAGAGAAAGCAATTTTAAATTTTTGTCTTATTCTTTTAAGAAAGATATCAAGAGGGTTGGAATAGATGGGTCAGTCTTTCAAAATAATGGTTCTATGATCTCTGACTTGGTGAAGTAAGCCCAGAATACTCAGAAAAAAAAGGTCATTAAAGAAGCAGCAAACTTATCTCATTATCCCTGGGCGACTGAGTGACTTTAGTAGGAAGGGACTGCACCCAATAAATGCTGATGATACCGGTAAGAAATTGAGACTCACAGTAAATGAAGCTAAAAGGATGAGCAAGAAAAAGTAAAAACAGAAATATCATTGGGGAGGGTGTGACTACCGCCAACAAAACCGGGTGCCAAACTGTAAGTAATCTTCACAATAGCATAAAGTCCCTAGTATCATCTTCATGTCATATTTGAGGCAAAATAGGATCAGAGATGTTAAGTAGCCACCTTGAAGTCACATTGTCAGTAAATGTCAGTGTCAGCATTCAAACTGAGACTTATTTTATACTGAAGTATGTGCTATCTTTATCTCATGATGGCCTGGAAAAGAGTATTGCCCTACCCCTCGGGATGACTATTAGAGGACTGCCCAGAACACCAAGTATGTAGAGCTGTTCTGAATGAAAGGAAAATGGTAGGAGTTTTCACCAGATGATGAGGACATCAGTATCAAGAGACATACTTTTTGACGTGATCTATTCACCATAACTCTTACCTCATCCAGACATGGGTAAAAGAAAAGGGATCAGGCCAGGCACGGTGGCTTACACCCAGCACTTTGGGAGGCTGTGGTGGGTGGATCATGAGGTCAGGAGTTCGAGACCAGTGTGGCCAGTATGGCAAAACCCCATCTTTACTAAAAAAAATACAAAAATTAGCCAGGTGTGGTCGTGGGCGCCTGTAAGCCCAGCTACTTGAGAGGCTGAGGCAGGAGCATTGCTTGGACCTGGGAGGGAGAGGTTGCAGTGAGCCGAGACTGGGCCACTGCACTCTATGCACTCCAGCCTGGGTAACAGAGCAAAACTCAAACTCAAAAAAAAAAAAAAAAAAAAAAATTAGAACAGAGATCATTCTACAGCCAACAAAAAGAAACAGCTTAAAATAGAAGCAGCTTTTTATTAAAACCAAACTGAAACGAAAAACTGAATACTTTAGGAAACTTGTTTTTATTATAAAATGTCACCCTAAATGTTATCGGGTTTGTATTTGTTTATATCTTGACCGATTTTTCCCACTGGCTAAACTACGGCTTGGGTATAGCAAATAGATTAGGGGGAAAAAAGTCACCATGTGGTATTAACTTCAATGAATCTTTTTTGACTGCAACTTAATTCATCTTCCTCTGAGTGCCATATGCCAAGTAACAAATTATAGATCCCCTTACATGTTGATTCATTCATATGGGTATTTATTAAAAGCTCCAAGTTTGGAGGGCGATACAGAAATTTTAGAAATAGAAAGTCACATACCAAAATAGTTAAATAACATGAAAAGGTGTTTGGCATCATTAGCCATTGGGGAGGTACAAATTAAAACCACAATGAGCTATCACTACACACTTATCAGAATGGCTAAAGTTAAAAATAATGAAATACCAAATGCTGAGGAGGATGCAAAGAAATCAGATTACTCACACATTTCTGGTAGAAATGTAAAATGGTACAGCTACTCTGGAAAACAGATTGGCAGTTTCTTATAAAACTCAACATGAAATTATCATATGACTCAGTGATTGTACTCCTGGGCATTTATCCCAGAGAAATAAAAACATATGTTCATATAAAAAAACCTATACACAAATGTTGATAGCAGCTTTCTTCGTATTAGATAAAAACTGGAAACCCAAATGTCCTTCAGTGGATGAGTGGTTAAACAAACTGCAGTACACCCATGCCATGGAATACTACTCAGCAATGAAAAGGAACAAACTATAGATATATGCAACAACTGGATGACTCTCAAGGGAATGATGTTGACTTAACACCGCCAGTCTCATCAGGTTATGTACTGTATGACTCCGTTCATGTAGCATTAATGGTTGCCATGAGCTAAGGAGAGAGTAGAAGCAGGGGAGAGGTAGGTGTGGCTGTGAAGGGACAGTAAGGGAATCCTCACTGAAATGTTCTGTATCTTGACTCTAGAATTGGATACATAAATGTGATTAAATTCCAAAGAACTAAATAATGTATGCACACGCGCACACACACATACACACACACACACAACACAGGAATGAGTACATGTAAGCTAAGCCTGGAAAATCTGGATAAGATTGATGGACTATATCAAAATTGATTCATCGGTTGTGATATCATACTCTAATTTTGCAAGAAATGACCATTGGGAGAAAACAGGTAAAGAGTACATAGTATCTCTGAGTTTTCTTTCGTACAACTACATGTGAATCCACAGTTATCTTAAAACAAAAAGTTTAATTAAAAAAATTAAAACAACTGAAGAACCTAGTTGAACTCCAAGTGCCTGATTCTTGAAATTTGCCACTCTATTTCACTCTGATATTCTAACTTTGGATGGAGGATAATCATAGGTGATTGTGGTGATTAAATGAGCTGCTGCTTATAATACCCTTAGCTCAGTGACATGCACATAGTGTATATTCAATAAATGTGATCTACCATTAAGGGAAACAAATGAATTCACACACCTATGCCATATCTCAAAAGTACATGGGGTCTTTGTTATTTAATTCCTTTTCTAATGCTGCCATGTGAGTAAGTAAATGGACACAGGGTCACTGTGGGTTGGCTGAAATTTGGAAATCATTCATTACTTTAAGTCTCATTGCATTTTTGACATGGGAGGAGATAGAGGCACAAAAAGAGTGGGCTACCAGCTAACTTCAAATCGTGCTGAGAACCTTTATTTTCAGCATCCTTTCCTTCTGTATTGCCCTGAAGATGTGCTAGTTGACTTTTTTTTATTTTTTTTATTTTTATTTTTTTGCTAAGCAGGCAAGGTATGAGGGGTACACATAAGGAAGAAGAAAAAACCTTTTTCTCACCATCTCATGCTTTATTTACCCTAAATTTCTGTCCTCTGTTGTGCCATTTTTTAAAGCTACATCCCCTGCTGAGATGTGTACATGGCCAAAGAGAGCAGCAGAGGCTCCTGGGCTTGCAGGGAGGAAGCAGTCTGCTGAGACACCATTCCCTTCAGTGTTTTGGGTCAGCGCTGCTGACATGATAAGTCCATGCATCCATATGTATCCAAATTTTCTGTGTGTGCTTTTTAAAAGCACAAAATTAGAGTCATCTCATTCTTTTTGAAATGGCCCACTTCCCAAGAAGAATGAGAGAGGGATCAGAATAGAAAAATCTTAATGAAGCAGGAGAGGAGCCAGACCCAAGGTGCGAGCTTGCTATTGTGGTGGAGGCTCTTCTGCACACGCCCACAGAAAGGCCTTGCTGCCTGCCAAGTCTGCTTTCTCTACGAGCAGATTCAACAGAGAACAGAGCAGGAAACACTGGCACCAGGAGAGTTCTTGCCTCCGCCTCCTCCTGCTCCAGAGCCCAGTGCTTTCCCCAAGGTTTGGGAAGCAGGGAACTATGCCATATTGAAATAAAAAGCACCAGGCAGAGCTGACATTTTTATCCACCCAAATTTCTAAATGAGTTCTTCAGGAAGATAGCCACTAAATAAAGCTGGCAGTCACCTCTGAAATTGCATTCTGCATTCTACTGCTGTAGAGCAGGTAATGGAAAGTGACAATGAAGGGGTCCCAGATTTACTTAGAGTGGGAAGATTGCTTTTAGATCTGCCCAGGGCAAAAAAGAGAATGTAGCATATGCAAAGTACACCTGTAATTCAGTATTCAGTCTTCAGTCTTCAACCTGTACTGACTCGTGGCACACATTCTCCTGCGCAGGGCACAGTGCTAAATGCCGAGGTCACATGGGGAACAGACTTAGTCCCAGTCCTCAATACGGCTAACACTCCTGCAGGCTTGGGGTGAAAGGTCCTAAAGACCAATGCATGCTAGGTCTGGGAAAACAGGGAAGACACCTAAATCTTTCCAAATCAAGGAGGACGGGGCTGCCTACTCAACTAAGACTAGAAAGATTAGAAGGAGGAAACCAGGAATGGCATTAGGAGAGAAGGATAGATAGAGATGAGGAGAAGAGATGGGGAAAATGCCATGGAGTATTAAAAAAAAAAATGAAGTATCCCAGAGCAGTGGTTCTCATTACAGGAATATTTTTGTCCTCCCCCTACCCCATCCTTTCATTGCCAAATCTGGCAATTTGGAGGGATATTTTTGGTTGTCTTAACAGGAGTAGGTAAAAGTCAGAGACGCAGCTAAATATCCTGCAACGCCCCGGAGAGCCCCACCACAAAGAATTACCCAGAACAGAGGTTGATAGTGCCAAGGCTGAGAAACCCTGGCCTAGAAACAAGATTTGGAGCAGGCTCACTTCTCAGAACCCTAAATAAAATAAATGACGACCCATTCTTGGGTTAGGAAAGAAGTTAAAATGTGAGTTCCTTGTGCCATTTCTGGGTATTGGCGTATTATTCTCACTCAATTTTCAGACAAATTTTTTCAGTAGATGAAGAGTTAGAGCCAAAGGAAATCAGTAATGGGAGAAGGGGCGAAAAACACATGCACGTACTGAGATTTGCCAAACTCTTTATAACAACGATATCTTTACTCTTTGTTTGATAATTTCTACCATTGTTTCTCCCAGTACCTCGGCATCTTAAGCCAAGCTATTGCTTTAATCTTTTTGAAAAAAAAAAAGAAGCAAGGAAGACTTGAGATACCATCAAGGTTGATCAATGACAATTTTACAGATTATTAAAATAGTTAAAAATAGGATTACCCAAATAAGGCAAGTCGGGTAAAGATCCTAACATTTTGTTTGAATACTGAGATTATTTTGGTCACATTATCTGTGTTAAGACACTCATAAATAGGCCCTGGCTTATACTTCAGCTCTCATCAGTATTAATATGAGAATAAAAGTGTGTCATAAGGATTCTGAGTCCACTAAGAACATTTCCTGGGAAACACTGACAGTGAAAGGCAGTGACATGTCTGGTTTGGACACTAAGATGTGATATAAAATCCCCCTTTCTCATTTCCTATCTTGACAATCCATACAACCCTTAAACAAAGGGGGCAAAATCACTTTTGGAAAATCTTCTTACAAAGTGTGAATATCTAATATCCCAGGCACATGGTCAGTTAATGTATTCTAGCATACACGAAGGAATTTGCTGAATGCTGACAGCACCGGGTAACACTTCATTTTACTATTGCATATTTATGAAATTAATGATATAATGCTTACCATCCCTCCTAACTTTAACTCTGGATGATGGTATTTGATCCTGTGGGAATGCATGGTCATTAAGCCCAGAATTAAATGCAAGAGTAATCTCAAATTTTGAGGAGGTGACAAAGAGAGATAAATATGAGAGACTACATTGTATATTAAATATAGGAGCTTAATGAGAACAAAGCAAAACAAATAAGAAAATAAGCCAGGTATTTTTTCCCCAATATGCCAGCTAAGGTTTTATTTTTACAGAAGTGACCCATGCTCACTTATGTGATTGAGGGATTACCAAATGCCAAATCCTGTCAGCCTAAGTATATGTTTCATTTCCAGATGATTATATCTACCATAGATTCTGTGCCTCATTGTAAAAATCTGACATGCAAAATGTATATATGTTAGAAATAGAATGAAAGGAAAAACTCCTTAATAGCCTGCCCATGTTCTGTTAGCAAAAAAGGATTTTTATATACTCATAAAAATATTTTAGTTGATTACGGATCACAGATTTTCACTGTGGAGACATATAGGTATGATAGTATCATCAATTATCAGCTAATGAATATGGCAGCTATTTATAAATATTAAATGCTTTTTCTCATTTTGAAAATCCAGCTTCAATTGATAGATCAATGCCTCCATATTCAATGAGTGATCCAAAAGGTCTCTATGTTTCATGAATGAAGTCCAGGATAGTCTTACAATGGAACACCAAAATAAGAGTCAAACATCTGTCCAAAATCACTCAAGATTGGACAAAATGTAAAATGAACATTCTTGTCATAGAGCACGCTGAATAAAAAGTTTGCATTCTAAATATTCAAGAACTGGTAGTAAGAGGTGTCTTTAGTAATTCACAACCACAAAATATGCTTGTTACTCTGGATCAGGGATGGTCAATAGCATTCATACAATAGATTGGTGGTGGCCCTCTGGTGGGTGGGTAGGAAAGTTGTTGAGGCCAAGTGTGACTCACAGTAGGATTTTTCTTCAATGTCTGAGTATGAAAGTAGGAAACAGTGGCATGAACATTACATAATAGCCATGTCAACTCTGAATTCTTTCTAATGATTGAAATGGTAAAGTTCTAGAAAAGGACCTCAAAAACTTTTCTTTAGCTAAATTGAATACTTTTGAATTTACTTATGGACATAAACCATGTTATATTTTTGATATTGTATAAGGTATACAATTTATTTGTTTGCTACTCTTAGATGGTTGCATGAATTATAAGGATTCCAGAAAAAAACTTATTTTAAATTTTAATACAGGACTCCCACTTTCCTTCCTCAAACACATCACAATGATTAGGAATTTATGTCCTGTCATGAGGCAAGGTTTTCAGGAGACACTTCCTTTTTTACAGGCAAACTGTATGGTAGATAAGTAATGCCAAAGAAACTTGCCCTGGCCTTTCATGCTGTAATTAACTAAAGTAAATTAATAAAAGTTATGCCTGCAAACAAGTAAGGCAATATAATAGTAACTCTCTGGAAATGCAGCCAGAAGGTCTAAAAGAAACCACAAGATAAAAAATAGAGAAGAGAATTCAAACTGTAGGAGCAGCAACAGCCTTGAAAATGTCTTTGATCAAAAATGACTTGGCAGAAGAGTTTACTCCAATAAAATTTCCACTGAAGCCAGTGCCTCAGGCCTTAGTTGCAGCTTCGGTGGGAATTAAGAAAGGTAGATGAAGCAGGTGGAAACTCTGTGAGGAAGCAGGAAGAGGCAGTCTTCTGATCCGTCCTACATAATTCTGCAAACAAGAACAATCTTTACCTGGAAACAAGTTGAAATACGGAGCCTATCTCTGGGGCTGATTTTGGAGACTACGTTATACTGTATATACATACATAATCACGCATGGATCCACCGCCATATACATTGCAGAAATCTTCCATTTAAAACGTATTTCCCTATGATGGTGAGGCTGTCTGAATTTCAGTTACGTGGTATGCTTAACGCAGTTATTCTTTAAAAGGCTTGTGCACACATAGCCATTCAATATGCATCTAAAAAGTGCAGTTTGTCATTTGGTTGCTGAATTAGCAAGGGGTTCCGTATTTAAATTGTTCATTGAATTCTAGGACAATCATAATGCTAAATAATAAAATATCTGCGAAGCATCGGCTGTGTTCCTTTACCTTAGGCAGCTACTGAGTTGCAATGAAGAGTGTATGGAAAACAAATAAACTATTAGACTGTCTCTTTTATATTCTTTGTATCTTTAAAAACTAAGATTTTTCACCTAACTACTAAGCTAGTTATGAAAGAGCCGCAGCCACCCTGGGCTCCTCGCAAGAACAATGCGGCAAATGATCGAGGTGGTGCCGGCCAGGCTGATGACTTTATACGCTGCGTCCCGGCTCGGTGACCCACAAATCTCCTTTGATATGCCAGGCAAGAGAAAGAGCTTGAAAGGATCAGGAGGAGAAGGGCCCGATGAAGCCATCATGTGACAAGAATCCTAAGACTGCGGCGGAAAGGAAAAAAAAAAAAAAGCAAGAGCCGGGCAGGAGCCCGGGCGCGGCTGATAGAGTCGTCGGAGCCGCCCGAGTGACCCGCTCGCTGAGCAGCCGGGGCGCCCGGACCACCGAGGACGCAGGCCGGCGTGGGCCAGGCGGAGACCAGGAAGCAATCTTCGCTAAATTAAAGAAATCTCCATGGAAATTAGCATGAAACATTTTCTAATCTCCCGCTTTTCACTGCCGACAAGGGTCACTGGTTTAGCTTCCCTCTTATTTTATTATTCCCCAGCCACTTCCCCGGCGTCTTTAGACCCTTCCATCCTGCCACGGGTTTTCAGCCCCTTCTATGTCATGTCTTGCTGGGATTCTTAACCCTTTTAGGCTATCTCTTCTGAAAAAAAAAATAGTATTATTATTGTGGTTGCTGCTGTCATTGTTATTATCAGCAGTGATGAACTTGCTAGCTCTTCTAATGCAATTATGCGCACCGGGAGCCTTGGAGAGCACTGCTCTTTCGCACCTCTGGGCAGCGCAGTCACTGCCTTGCACAGAGTTCACTCCCAAACCCAGCTGCAGGATGGGCAGGTGAGGCAGTTGTCCCGTTCCTTAACCGTGGCATTACAGTTTTCAGGCTTTCCTCTCTGTCGCCTTGATTGTCTGGCAGAATGAAGTGCCACCAACCTCGGGTACTCCTAAGGTGCGATGCCCAGGCAGCTCCCACCTGGGCAGGGAGGGGGTGCACAGCTCCAAGCAGAGAGAGAGTGTGTGTGTCTCTGTGTGTGTGTGTGTGTGTGTGTGTGTGTGTGTGCACATGCGCGCTCTCATGCCTACCTGGCCTTAGGCATGTCAGTAACCTCTTGGAGCCACTTTAATTCATTAGGAAAATGGGAATATTACACCCTCATAAGGCAGTGAAAAGCATTACGGGATGTGGTGGAAGTGAAGCTTTTTACATATTGATACCCAGAAAAAGATGATAAGCATTAAAAGAACTACACACCCTGCAACAATTTTTAAAAATTGATGACAAATCTTAAGATGTGAAAATTACATATTTAGGTCTCTTATTCATTAAACACCTCCAACTGAAGCCTTTGAGAGTCAGGACTCTACGTCCATCAAATCAACCATAAAAGGAAAAAGTATTAATAACGTGTAGTGAGTGCTCACATATGCTAGATAGCTTTAGGGACACTGTCTTATTTAATCCCTAAGGCATCTCAACTTTAGTGGGTTCTTTGAAGTCAGAGGCTGTGCTGCTTTTTATTCATCTAGGTATTGCTAGATCGTGAAATAGTTCCTAACACAAGAGTAGAAGCCCCTTACTACTATCAAAGGCCTCTGTGTTCCATATTCTGCACTCAGAACCGTACATATCCTATTTAATCACCTCAAGAACTCTGTCAGTTAAGCATTGCTGCATTTTTTAGATGGGAAAACTGTAGGGAATGCAAAGGAACTTGCTGCAAATCACAGCTTCAGTAGTCAATGGTGATGAAATTTGAGGATCTGATTCAATTCGCCAAGTGATCTCCATTCAGTGAAAGAGAAAATGGAAGCAAAGAGAGGTGAAGTAACTTTCTCAGACTTGCACAGTGAATAAATTTGCAGATCCAAGATCTAGATCAGGTTTACCCAGTACTGGTGTCTACACTGTCCTCCACCACAGCTCAGGAAGGCAACAGTTTGTCATTTTAAAAGCTGTCGTCTAATTTCAGGCTTAAATTCCACACTTTGTACAAGCAGATCTAGCCTTAGTAATCTTTATCAGTTTGTGAAAAAGTTTATATAAATATTCTTTGCCATTTTTATGTGTGTGGAAATTTGGAGACTTCTTTGAACCTTTACAAGTGACTCAACATCACATTCCCAGACAGCACAGGGTGTGTTGGAAACAGTATTTCAAAAATAAAATCTGTTTTCCTCAACAATTTTCAGACAAGGCCAAATGAGAGACATTTCTAGAATAATTTGTGTATCTGTTTTTATCCTGTTGTGAAAATGTTACTTTTTTTTGGTATGGAACATTAATTCCATAAATACTGATTTTACATGTAACTAAAATTCGATTTCAGATTCATAGAGAAATTTACAATTTAAATAACGTTGTGAATTATTTTATAAAAATGGGCATTCTGAGACAAAATACATCTGTTTTTAACCTTGGTTTAGTATCTCCAATTTCCTGTGTGTGTGTATGTGTGTGTGTATTTATATATGCGTATGTATTAGTGTGTGTGTATATATCTTTGATTAATGAAAATTGACCGAATGATGATGACAGTCTGTAATAAGGAGGAAAGTTGGTAAGTTTGGTTATTTCCTATCATTTTCTATCTATTGCAAACAAGAAATAAAATCAGTGTACTTTATACTGCTGCTGAATGTCTAACAAGATTTTTAACGCATATCAGTTCCTTTTCAGCCAACCGCCCAAATGAGGTTTCTCAAAGTGATAACATAAAAGAAACTGTGTCCTACTGATACTTGGTCTATAATTAGGAAGATTCCCCAAAGTCCTAAGGCACGCTTTGGAATATTAACTCCTGTTGTTGTAAAGTTCTGGCATCCTGAGTTCACAAGGTGAGCTCAGTCCACATCGTCTTTATCTGCTACTGTCGTCCCTGTTTTCAAGGCACCTTTACCCCAAGTTTCCCCTCTGAGTGTTGCCCTCAAGCCTACCAATGAAACGCAGGGTAGATGGGGAGAGGACTTATGCTAAAGTACTCAGTTTTGCAATGAAATGGCATTAAGAAACTGGCCAGGCACAGTGGCTCATGCCTATAATCCCAACACTTTGGGAGGGCGAGGCAGGTGGATCACGAGGTCAGAGTTCGAGACCAGCCTGGCCAATATGGTGAAACCCCATCTCTACTAAAAAATAAAAAAAGTTAGCCTGGCTTGGTGGCACACACCTGTAGTCCCAGCTACTCAGGAGGCTGAGGCAGGAGAATCGCTGGAACTCAGAAGGCAGAGGTTGCAGTGAGCCAAGATCGTGCCACTGAACTCCAGTCTGGGCAACAAAGCGAGACTCTATCTCAAAAGAAAGAAAGAAAGAAACCAAAGGCCAGCAATAAACACACTATAAACATAATTGAAGCTGGCATACTAGAAAAATGAGTATATTTTATGTCAAAATTTAAAATGATACTTTCAATATACTTATGCAGGTATTAAAGCATATAAAAAGGAATTCTAGACAATTCTAAGTCAAAGATGATTAATTACAGAGGATATTCAAGGCACCATTCATAATAGGTAAGAAATAAAGAAACATATCCTAGCAAATAAGTCATAAATGTAAGGAGGTTATTAAGACTGTGATTGTTGAATGGAAAGCCATAAAGAAATTCAAAACTTGAACAGACTAATATCAAATAACAATATTGAAGCCATAATAAAAAGTCTCCTAGTAAAGAAAAGCCTGAGATTGGATGGCTTCAATGCTGAATTCTATAAAACTTTTGAAGAAGAACTAATACCAATCCTACTCAAGCTATTCTAAAAAATAGGGAAGGAGAGAAGACTTCCAAAATTGTTCTACAAGGCCAGTATTACCCTGCTACCAAAACCAGATGAAAACACATCAAAAAAAAAGAAAACTACAGGCCAATGTTCCTGATGAATGTCAGTATAAAAATTCCCCCAAAAGACTAGCAAATTGAATTCAACAATACATTAAAAAGGATATTCATTGTGACAAAGTGGAATTTATCTCAGGGATGCAAAGATGGTTCAAAATATGCCAATCAATCAATGTGACACATCATATCGACAGAATGAAAACAAAAACCATATGATCATTTCAATTGATGCTAAAAAAGTATTTGATAAAATTCAACATCCCTCCATAATATCATAAAAGCACTCAAAATTCTGGGTATAAAATGAACACACCTCAATGTAATAAAAGCCATATATGACAGACCCACAGATAGTATCATACTGAAAAGGAAAAAAGTGAAAATCTTTCCTCTAAGATCTAGAACGAGAAAAGGATGCTCATTTTCACCAGTGTTATTCAATACAGTATTGGAAGTCCTAGCTAGAGCAATCAGACAAGAGAAAGAAATGAAGGCCATCTGAATTGTAAAAGAAGAAACCAAATGATCTTTGTTAGCAATTAATATAATCTTATACTTAGAAAAACCTAAAAGTTCCACCAAGAAGCTATTAGGCCTGATAAAAAATTTAGTGAAGTTGTAGGATATAAAATCAACATTCAAAAATCAGTAACATTTCTATATGCCAACAGTGAACAATCTGAAAAAGACATCAAAAAGTAATCTCATTTACAGTAGCCACAAATGAAATTAAATACCTATGATTTAACTTAAAGAAGTAAAAGGTATCTACAAAGAAAACTATAAAACACTGATGAAAGAAGTTGAAAAGAACATAAAAAATTGAAAGCTATCATAGATTGGTAGAATCAATATTGTTAAATGTCCATACAACCCAAAGCAATATACAAATTCAATACAATCCTTATCAAAATACCAATGGCATTCTTCAAAGAAATATTTTTTAAAATCCTAAAATTTATATGGAACCACAAAAGACCCAGAATAGCTGAAGATATCCTGAGCAGAAAGAGCAAAACTCAAGGAACCCCATTTCCTGACTTCAAATTATACTAGAGAGCCATAGGTGTAGTAACTGAAACAGTATGGTCCTGAAATCAAAACAGACACATATACCAGTGGAGAAACCAGAAACAAATCCATACATATAAAGTGAACTCATTTTTGACAAAGGTTTCAAGAACATATGTTGGGGAAAAAAAACCAGTCTCTTCAATAAATGGTGCTGGGAAAATTAGATATCTATATGCAGAAGAATAAAACTAGACCACATCTCCATATACAAAAAACAAATCAAAATGGATGAAAAACTTAAATCTAAGGCCTCAAACTATGAAACTCCTAAAAGAAAACATTGGGAAAACTTTCCAAGAAGTGGGCAAAGATATCTTGAGTAATATCCCACAAGAACCAGGCAACCAGAGCAAAAATGAACTAATGGGATCACATTCAGCTCAGCAAAGCAAACAATCAGCAAAGTGGACAACCCATAATATGGGAGAAAATATTTGCAAACTACCCATCTGACAAGGGATTGAGAATCAGAATATATAAGGAGTTCAAAGAACTGTATAGCAAAAATAATCTAATTTTAAAAATGGGCGAAAGAGCCAGATAGACATTTCTCAAAAGAAGACATACAAATGGCAAACAAACATATGAAAAGTAACTGAACATAATCAATCATTAATGAAATACAAATTAAAACTACAATGAGATATCATCTCACCCCAATTAAAATGGCTTTTATCCAAAAGATAGGCAATAACAAATGTTAGAGAGGGTTTGGAGAAAAGACCCTCATACACTATTGGGGGGAATGTAAATTAATGCAAGCACTATGGAGAACAGTTCGGAGGTTCCTCAAAGAACCAAAAATAAAGCTACCATACAGTCCAGCAGCCCCACTGTTAGGTACATAACCAAAAGAAAAAAAATTAGGATATCTAAGAGATATCTGGACTCCCATGTTTACTGCAACATTATTCACAATAGGCAAAGTTTAGAAGCAACGTAAGTGTCCATCAACAGGTGAACTAATCAATAAAATGTGATACATATACACAATGGAGTATTATTTAGCCACAAAAACGAATGAGAGTCAGTCATTTGCAGCAGCAGGGATGGAACTGAAGAATAATAAGCCAGGCACAGAAAGATAAACTTGGCATGTTCTCACTTATTTGTGAGAGCAAAATATTGAAATCATTGAAATTATCTCTATCTCTTATGGAGATAGAGAGTAGAAAGATGGTTACCAGAGGCTGGAAAGGATAATGGTGGTGGTGAAGAAGATGTGGAGATGGTTACTAGACACAAAAAAATAGAAAGAATAAATAAGACCTAGTATTTGATAGCACAACAGGGTGACTGTAGCACAGTAGGTTGACAATTAAATTACTTTGAAAATAACTAAAAGTGTATATATAATTGGATTGTTTGTAACATAAAGAGTAAGTATTTGAGGGGAAGGATACCCAATTTTCCATGATGTGATTGTTATACATTGCATGCCTGTATCAAAACGTCTCATTACTCCATAAATATATATACCTACTATGTACTCACAAAAATTATTAAAATTTCAATAAATTATACACTAATTGTAAATTATCTATTTCTCCTTTTAGTTTTATAAATTTTCATTTTTTTCTTGAGGCTACCATTTTAAATGCATACATATTTACAATTTTCATATCATTCTAGTAGATTGAACATTTTCTTATTATGAAATATTTTTGCCATAAAGTCTACATTGTTTTCTATTATGATAGCTACATTGGCATTCTTTTGTTTAGTCTTTGTGTGGCTAAATTTTCTCTTTTAATTTTTTAAACTATCTTTGTGTGTGTGTTTATACATATATCCTCTACATCCTACACATATGATATAAAGTTCATATATATCATTTATATTTTTCATATGTAGATATATATGTACAATAATTCATTTTGTCATATTTGATGATCATTGTCAGAAATGTATACAATCTTTTAATTAGAGCCTCTTATGTTTAATGTAATTTAATGTTACTATTGATATATTTGAGTTTAAATTGTCCATCTTATTAATTTTCTGAAATGTCAGTGTATTTTTTTCTTCTCTTTCTATCATGATTTGGATGAAGGAAGCATTTTTTAATCATTCTACTTTTCTCCTCTATTACAATGTTAGTCACATACTCTTTTCCTTTCTTTCAAATTTTTTACCATAGAGATAACCACGTTCATCCTTGATTTACAAGCTATATAAATTAATGCTTACCACTTCCTAGAGAGTTTAAGAATTTTATATATTAGTACTTCAAATAATACAGTGTTATTTTATATATTCAAAATCTATTCAAATACATACACTTATTTTATGCCATTGATATTTACTTTTGTTGCTCTTCATTTTTTTCTTCATTTCCTTGTCTTAAAGTCACATTTTTTTTTCTTCTCAAAGACCTCCATTTAATAGTTCTTTTAACGTATGTTGTGTGTCATAAATTCTTTCCAGCATGTATATGTGTCAAGATGTCTGTAACCTTCCTTTTTATGAAAGACTGTTTCTGGTGGATATAGAATTTGAAGTTAGTAGTTATTTTAATAAGCACTTTAAAAGTGTCACTCAATTTTCTTCTCTTTTCCATCATTTGTAATATAAAGTCAACTGTCAACTTTACTGTTGAAATTTTGAAGTAGTGTGTCATCATAGTTCTTTAGCTACTTTAAAATTTTTTCTTTATTTTTTTTTTATTTTTAGTCTTTTTACCTGTGATAGCCTTTATGTAGTTTTCTTTGTATTTATCTTGATCTATGTTCATAGCCTCTTGCAATCTGTGGCTTGATGTTTTTCACCAGTTTTAGAAAATTCTTGACCAATACTATTTCAAAAGGTAGCTTCTGCACCATTCTTTCTTCCCTATCTTTAAGGTGTTTTCAAATTTCAAGCAATTTAGATTTTTATTGCATTACAAATATGCTTGCACTCTTATATGTACTTTTTTTTTTTATATAGATTTTGGTCTCTGCTTAATATGGATTTTTTCTAGTGGATTATCTTTCAGTTAATGGGTCTTATATTCTTCTTTGTTTAATCTGCTACAAACTCCATTTATTCAATACTTAATTTTCGTTATTTTATTTTTCAATGTTAGACTTTCCCTTTGAGTTTTTTCATTCCAGGTTGCATGTAAAATCATCCATTTTTACATTCAATTGCCTAGAAAATATTTCCTGGTCACTAGACCATTTTGAAACTATTCCTATGATTCATTCCACTTTGATTTGTTCTTCTGAATTGGTGAACCTCATATGTAAGGTCACCTTAAACCAGAAGTGAAGGTCTTAACAATGAAGCATTCACAGAGATAGATAGGCTATATTCGAAAATGTTGATCCACGCTCAGGAGGAAAGAGAAAAGCAGGCATGTCTAGGGAGACAAAAGCATGGATCCCTTCAACTTTGCCTGTTATGCCCCCAAAATACAATGTCCATTGTCCACCAACAAACCACACAATACACGTTTCATGACAACTCTCTGTCTTGTTATTCAGCCTCATCTCACACATCTTTGCCCATTGCCCAACACCATTGAATTCCTTTCTGTTTCTCAAATATATTCAAGTTTTATTCTATTATGCAAACTTACCCATCTTCTTCTCTTTGTTAAGCCCTGAATCCTGTCAAATGGATAAGTTGTACGCATCCATAAAGCCCGAGCTTCAAGTCCATTGCCCTGGGGATATAATCTGAGACATTCTGGATCACATTGAATGTCCTTCTTATCAGATTTGTAATTATTTAATGATTGTCTTCGATTGATCAGTGAGGGCATGGATCACATCTGTGCCATCCAGTGTTTTACACCCAGTGCGTGCTGCAGTGCTTATGTCAAAATACCTAACCTTTCACTCCATAGAAAGGAAAGGAAATCAA
Source organism: Cacajao melanocephalus (assembly GCA_963573385.1). Lineage (NCBI taxonomy): Eukaryota > Metazoa > Chordata > Mammalia > Primates > Pitheciidae > Cacajao > Cacajao melanocephalus. Next base: position 24,971 of record CAUYLG010064981.1, on the reverse strand, counting down.
TGCAAAAATCTCCCCAGGATTCAAGAAATTTTGTAAATTACTTCTTACCAGAGATATGTTATGATTTTAATATAAATAAAGTGTAGAGAATCCATGACCTCCACACATTGGGTGCCAGAACATAGGGATCCATGAGCCCCACATTGGGCACCTGAATGTAGGGAGCCAGCCCTACATCACCCGTGGGTACCCCGAGTTTGGTGGTGACAAAGGAATGAGAAAAAGACAGATTAAGAGAGACAGTGGGGCAAGGGGGTCATCACTTTATTACTCTGGTGGAAGCAGTGAAGGCCCCGAGCTCTGATCATCCACACTATTTATTGATTACAATCACTTTGATCTTTTATAGGGTAGGGTTGGAGTGATGGTGGAGTGGATCAGTGAGCCAGAAGTGAATCAGTGAGCTAGAACTGGTGTGTCATCCTAAGGATTGATAACAGTGGCAGTTTGGGAGTTCCACAAAATAAGAACTTGTGGTTATCTTCAGCCTATTATCTATGTGCAGCTGATAGGACATGGGCCTTACAAGGAGCCTACAAGTCTAGCTATGTCGTAGTGCTATGAAGGGGTTTTACATTCTTCAGCACAATGTTTATGGTAACAAGGCCTAGGTTACCCTGCACTGGAACATGAGGCATGGAGAAGCCTTTCTCCTCAGAGGCCTCCTGTGGCCTTCCACAGTTTGTTGTTCCTTGTTTATATGCTACTCACAACCAATTTATGTAGGCACTCTGTAAATCCTTTCTCCTCAGCTGTTTTTCCCAACATAAAGACAGACAGAAACTTTGAGCTGGAAGGAATTTTTAGAAACCAACCTATGTAATCACATCACCTCACTCATAAGAAAACTGAGGACCAGAGAGCACCAGTGATCAGCGAAGAATTGATATTAATGATGATGATGACAATAATGGCAAAATGCAAGCCATCTCAGTTAATGACAGACTAGTCCACAACGTCAAATCCCTCCTATCCACTGCAAATGTTCTCTCTGATTCTCAGCAATGATGTAACAATATGCCAAGGATCAAGAACTCAAGTAGAAGATTTGCTTTCCTAGTAGGATCAAATCAATGCTATCTTTAAAACAGTGTCATTCTAACACACACTTGAATAGCAATTTCATTTTTTTTTTAGTAATGAAGACATTTATCAAATCATTAGAATGTTTTACCTGCCAGTACACAAAACCTAGCAAAAAGTGTTTTCCATAATAATGACTTTCATATGTCACACACAGCCCAGAAGAAAGGCACTTCCAAGGATAATTCACTGGCTTAATGATGTCATCCATGAGCCAGGTTCTTTTGATCTTCTTGCTTTGCAAATCTTCACACACTGGCCCTTGTCCTCATGACTTATTTTACTTGGTTGTAATGTGACTACGGTTGTCCCAAGCACCATATCCCAAAAGGTGGTAGCAGAGAAAAAAGTTTCCTATTTTAACAGCAAGAGAAACTTTCTCAGAATCTCTACCTAAGCCTCACTGGCCAGAACTGTGTAAGACACTCACTTCTGAACCAATTGCTATAAACAGGGTCATTAAATTACCATGGTTACCTAGACAAATCAGCATTTTTTTTTTTTTTTTTTTGCTTTGAAGAAGGACAGTTTCTTGTGAAGTAGATGGCTATCAAGAAGGGGGAAGGGTCAGCCAGCTGATGCCATGAACAATGCTTGACATATTTATTTTAGACTTTTTTTTTTAAGATCAGATGACTGCCTAGTTGAGATTTGATAGGGGAAATGTTGGGTACTTTTGACTTCTGTCAAATTTTATAAAAAGCTTTAATGATAATATTTTAACTTCCCTGTGATTTCTTAATTGCCAGTACAATACATCTAATTGCTAAACATTTTCCAGGATTGAACATTGGTGATTCAGAACTTAAACTGTATCTGCTAAATCATGTGAAAATAAATGCAGGGGTGTTTCTTCATTTTTTTGTTGTTGGTGGTGGTGGTGGTTGTTTTTTGTCATTGCTAGCCCAACAGCTAGTTCCTTTTAAGACAGAGTCTTTAAAGGAACAAAGACCAACTATTTATATGAAACTGATCAATATGAAGACACATTCAGAGGATCTGACTGTATTGTGTCAGATAAAATTAGTATGCCAGGAGCTCAAATGTCAAAAAGACAGAAGACTCAACTTCATGAGGGACTTATTAGCAGTCAGACATAGCACATTGTCCTGTACAGACATATGCTGTCTATGCCAAGCATTCTTGATGCTATCTTAATGAATAGAGGAAGAACTCATTTTGAATCTGTAAAGTTTACCACCAAGTTGAATCATTACACTGACAATTGGAAAAAAGCACTTAAATTTTCCATGTTCCTTTCTCATATAAAAACATTATTTTTCACCCAATCTTTCTCCTGACACCCAACCATTGTACTCCATATCAAATAAATAGATAAAAATATTAATTTCCCCCATGTCTGTCCTAGTCTATGAATGTTCATGTTTATTTATAATCATAGTGGTTCTCTTGGGCTGCAAGCTGCCTTTGGGAGGAGGTCTCTGTGTCTGTTTATTCAGTCTACATCACTCTTAACAGAGTGGTACATGAAAAGGTGCTTTGTGATTATTATCCGGAATCTAATTGTAAAAGAAAAAACTAAAGTGAATTTTATATCTGTTTAAGTTAACTAAGCAGTGGCTCCTCATTCAGATGAAGAACATTGTTACAGAAAAAATGTGACTTTGCCATTACCTTCTCATGAATACTGACAATGAATGACAGGTTAGAGAATGAAAAGTAATTTTTCAAAAATTATGATAACTTAGCAATAACTCAACATATTTATAATGCATGCATTTATACATACATTATATGTATAAATTTGATCTATAAAATCAAAACCTTTAAGAATATTTAAAATTAGAACATAGTGTTATATAACACTATACACATGTTAACAAAACCTATTGTATTAGCTAGACTTGGAAGCCACAGAAATTCATTCTATTTCACCTGACCACAAAGGATATCAAAGACCTCAGAACCTTTAGAGGAAAGCACAAGGACAGGCATAAGAAAACAGCAGAAGTCAGGGTGCAGTATGCAGCTGCTGGTAAGAAATCTAGACAGACAAGGACGCCAGACAGAAGGAGTCCTGAAGGAAACCACTCCAGTGCCACTATCCTAACACACCTGCAGCTCAGTTTCTGAAACCACAATACCTACACCATTTGCCATTAACACGTCTCAGACCCAATTAAGTTATTTCTGAAATGCTCCTCTGTCTTTGCCTCTCTCCTTCAACATAAAGTTCCAGATAGTTGAGCTTCATCCAACTGAGAAGAGAGAAGACACGGTCTTTTCCATTTCTGGAGTGGAATCCTCCCCAAACTGATAGTGGTGAACTTCACCAAACCACAGAAAGCATACAGTTACTGGGTAGCTAAGAGAATAGAAAAAGGCCACCCTGTCTGTCATCTGAGTACCAGGCCTACCTTGTTTGTGCTTCACTTAATTGCAAATGTTTTCATATTGAGGATTTGTGGCACTCCTATGGTTAGCAAGTCTGTTGGCATGATTTTTTTCCAAAGGAACGTGCTTATGTCTTCATATCTCTGTGTCTAGCAATATTTCAAACTTTTCATTAATATCACATCTCTGGTGGTAATTATCGATCTTTGATGCTACTATTGTAATTTTTTGGGAACACGAGAAACCATGCCTATATAAGATGGTAAACTTAATAAAATGTTGTGTGTACTGACTGTTCCACCAATTAGGTGTTACCCCATCACTCTCCCTCTGCACAGGCCTGCCTATTTCCTGAGACACAACAATGTTGAAATTAGGCCAAATAATAACCCTGGAATGGCCACTAAGTATTAAAGTGAAAGGAAGAGTCACATGTCTCTTACTTTAAATGAAAAAGTAGAAATGGTTAAGCTTAGTGAAGAAGGCATGTAGAAAATGGGAGTGGCTGAAAAGTAGACCCTTTGTACCAAACAATTAGCCTAGTTGTGAAGGCTTAAAATGTTACTCCAATGAATACCCAAATAATAAGAAAGTGAAACAGCATTGCTGCTGATATGGACAGAGTCTTAGTGGTCTGAACAGAAGATCAGATTAGCCACAACTTTCCCTTCAGCCAAAGCCTAATCCAGAGCAAGGTCCTAACTCTTCTCAAATTCATGATGTCTGAGAGAGATGAGAAAACTGCAGAAGAAAAGTTTGAAACTATTGGTTCATGAGGTTTAAGAAAAGAAGCCATCTCAATAGCATAAATGTGCAAGGTGAAGCAGCAAGTGCTGATGCAGAAACTTCAGTAAGTTATCCAGAAGATGTAGCTAAAATCATTGGTGATGGTGACTACATTAAACAATATATTTTCAGTGTAGATGCAACACTCTTCTACTGGATGATGGTGTCATCTAGGACTTTCATAGCTAGGGAAGATAAGTCAAGTCCTGGCTTCAAAGCTTCAAAGCTTCAAAAGACAGGCTGACTCTCTTGTTAGGAACTAATGCAGCTGGTGACTTTAAGTTGAAGTCAATGCTCATTTACCATTCAGAAAATCTTAACATTCTTAAGAATCATGCTGAGACTACTCTGTCTGTACTCTGGACATGGAAAAACAAAGCCTGGATGACAGTATATCTGTCACAGCATGGTTTACTGAATATTTTAAGTAAACCTACTACTCGGGAGAAAAAGAAAGATTACTTTCAAAATATTACTGCTCATTGACAAAGCACCTGGTCATCCAAGAATTCTGATGAAGGTATACAAGGAAATTAATGTTGTTTTCATGCTTGCTAACACAACATCCATTCTGCAGTCCAGGGATCAAGGACTTAATAGTTCAGAAATACATTTTGGAAGTGAATAGCTGTCATAGATAGTGATTTCTTTGATCGATCTGGGCAAAGCAAACTGAAAAACATCTGGAAAAGATTCACCACTGTAGATGCCATTAAGAACATTGTGACTCGTGGGAGAAGGACAAAATGTCCACATTCACAGAATTTGAAAGTTGATTCCAAACCTCATGGATGACTTTGAGGGGTTCAAGACTTCTGTGGAAGAAGTAACTGCAGATATGGTGGAAATACCAAGGAAACTAGAATTAGAAGTGGAGCCTGAAGATGGGACTAACTTGTTGCAATCTCATGATAAAAGTAGCATATGAGTAGTTGCTTCTTATGGGTGAGCAAAGAAAACTGGTTTCTTGTGAGGAAGTCACTCCTGGTGAAGATGCTATGAATATTGTTGAAATGGCAACCAAGGACTTAGAATCTTACACAAACTTAGTTAATAAAATAGCAGCAGCTTTGGGAGGATTGACTCTAATTCTGAAATTTTACATGGGTAAAATGCTATCAAATTGCACTGCATACTACAAGGAAATCTTTTGTGAAAGGAAGAGTCAATCAATGTGACAAACTTCATTTTTGTCTTAATAAAAAAAAAGAACTGCCACAGCCACCCCAACCTTCAGCAGCCACCGCCCGGATCATTCAGCAGCCCTATGCAGCAAGGTAAGACCCTCCTCCAGCAAAAAGATTACCACTCACTAAAGGCTCAGGTGATTGTCAGTGTGTGTTTTAGCAATAAATTATTTTTTATTAAGATATGTACATTTTTAGACCTAGTACTATTACACACTTAATAGACTACAGAACAGTGAAAATGTAACTTTTATGTGCACCAGGAAATCAAAACATTCATGTGACTCATTTCATTGTGATAGCAACTTTATTTGTGGTGGTCTAAAACGGAACCCACAATATCTTTGAGGTATACTTATAAATGTCTCTTCCTAAATTTATCCTACCAGAAAGGAAAAAAGAAGTGGATAAGTGGTACATCATACACCTATGCAACAATAAAAATACTCTTTCCCCAAATGGAAACACTTCAGCATCTTATTAGTGATTTCACATAACTCTCAAGTCCAAACGAACTGGATGATGTTCATTCCTATGCAGGAAGAATGAACACGTTTAAATTCTGCTTTCATGAACAAGTGTTTAGTATCATACCCCAAATACAGTACTAAAAGAAAAAGAAAATGAATTGGAAGTTAACAATATCTAAATGTATTCATAACTCCATAAAAATAGAAAGTCCAGAGGATACTAATCAAATATCTACAGCAGCATGTGAAAGCATAACTGGTATTTATGACTTCTTTCCTTTCTTGCCCATTCTGCATATTTTGCCTTCAACCAGCACCAGAGCTGACCAGTTAGGCACTGACATTTAACCTAATGAGTTACTCCAGCCTTTATTGTTGTTGATTCCATCTTTGACGGCTATTCCAGTTTGTGATTTTTTTCTACCATTTACTTTTACTACTATAAATGGTAGGATAAGAAGGTACCCTGAGAAACTAGCTGTGTTCCACCCATAATTCTCCTGCTCCATTGTAAAGTAGTAACCCAGTTTGTCCTTCATGGTTAAGATCGATTACATCAGCCAGCACTAAAATCCCTATCATTTCCTCTTTTCCTGGAGTCATGAGAAGCTGAGAATGGCCAGATGGTAATATGAGTTTCCAATTCAATGGAAACATTGTTGTGTGTCTTAGTGGAAACATTCTTCCTTGTGGATTAATACCTCCAACGTATTGGAACAAGATGCCCAAAAAATGTAAAAGTCGTACTATAACTATAACTGAAACATCAATAGGCCATTTCTAAAATTCTATAATGATAGATATTTCTGAGTTATGGCAAATATGCTCAGGATAATGAATCAAAACAGGGCAGTCTTTTCCCTGTCATATTTTTTTTCTGTTAACTGTTTTCATTAGAAGCAATGTTATGTGAAAATATGTACCAAGGTTCAAACAATAAGGAAGTCCCCTAATAGTACTGCTCACAGATGCTTGATGGCCAAGGACAACAAATCCAAATCACATTCAGTATCTATTCCAACGTGGAAATTGCTTGCAACCTCTACCTTAGAAGGATTTCAGTGTTATTATCCTGCTACCAGACACCTGGCTGGTCATCTCAGGTGTAATATATATGTGGATTTTAGCATCACTCACTGGATGGCAAACTGGACATCCATGAGTAGAAGTGGCCTGAACAGTCTTGGTGAAGGGGAAGTCCATGTTTTTAAGCCCATCTTGAGCATCCAACCTTGTTTCATGACACTTGAAGCATTTATGTAACTAATATAAGGGAAAGACACTTCCAGAAAACCACCACTAATTAATAAGAGCTTCTTCTGCTGTGGGTATGATCTTAGGAAAACATTCCAAAATAATCTCAAACTGTGATTTTTCTGAAAAATATACACCTCATCCCTAAACCTTCTTGTTATAATTTTCAAGTTTGTCCCTTCAACCCCCTGGTCACATGGACAAACCATTGGCCATTCCCCATGGACTTCTATACATACAATACATCCTGATTTTAAGCCATCTCTTCATCTGGACACACTTTGCCATGAAGTGGAGCAACAACATACAGAACTTAAAATTTTAACTTCTCTACCCTTTTTAGGGACCAACTCTTCTGGTGCTATATATCATGAAAAGTCATATACAAAACTTGCTCATAGCTAGTTAATACATAACGTTTTTGAGGATTAAGAAAGTCAGGATGCTAGTTACTTGTGTTGTGTCCTTAGGAACTTCTCAGTCCTAATCCTATTTGAACCACTTCTATTTTATGATGGAGGGTAGTTGGTTCACTTTATAAACAGGAAGACATTATAAAACTCCATCACAATGGGAAATTTGACTCAAGTGTCATGATTATACGGTTCTTATGATCAGAAACTTAGTCACTATGAGAAATGAATAGCAAAGCAAGAACTAGTTCTTAGAAGTGGCATGTTTATTTGTTTAAAGAAGGTGGTTTTGTCCCCAGAACTAGGACTTCATTCTCAATGACCACACCCATGTCCAGCACTATTGAACCTGCTGCTTTATAAAGGCCAAGGACCATATCTATTTGTCTTGAAGCCTAGATCACTGGGGAAAAGTTCCTTGTTCTGGGCTCCATTTATATTTGGAAGCTCACATAATTGAGAGAGAGCAGAACCCTCACTTGTGATATAATTGGCTTCTAAAGGCAAAAAGCCCCACTAAGCATTTTGCTCCTTAGTGTTATGTGACAAATGTTTATCAACCTTCACTTTGAGGTTCCAGATCAATGGATTACCAGAAAACTCGCTGAGGTGGTATGCCTGCGCATTTTTTTGGAATTGATCTTCAAATCTATACCCTGCATGTGTCTTTCCAAGGCATTTCAGATACCTGTTAATTCTTTCTCTCCATGTGCTATCAATATAATATTATTCATGTAGCAGACGAGCAAGATGTCCTTTGGAATTAAGCAATAGTCAAGGGCCCTAGAAAGGAATTTGGGCACTGTTGAAACCATGGGCAAGACAGAGAAGGTATATTGCTGCCCCTCTTTGTTCAGTCAAACTTCTGCTGATATTTTTATTAATTGAGAGAGAAGAAAAGCATTTTCAAATCCACAGATACATTCCAGGTGCCAATGAATGCACTGAGTTTCTCCAGCAGAGAAACCACATCTGGAGCCACAGTTACAATGTAAGTCAAATCCATTTCTTTTTAAGATAACTCACTCTCCTTCTGCAAGGTCCTTCATTTTCTGCACTTCCACAACTAGAGATATAAGTAGAGTTATACTAGGAATCACCGCACCTGCTTTTCTCAGTTTTTTGATGGCAGTGCTAATCTGTCTCTGGAGGAAAAGATTTCCCTCGGGATGGGATATTGCTTCTAGGGGACATAACAGGACCATAATAACTTTTACCTTATAAGTCATAAAATCTAGTAGGGGTTTTTCTAGTGTGTGTGTGTGTGTGTGTGTGTGTGTGTGTGTGTGTGTGTGTGTCTGTATTTTAAATGTAGAATCTTCCATTTCAAATATATACTATATAATTAGGAAAGGGAAACGGAATAGCTTTGGGATCTATTGCACCAAAAGTTTATTTATTGTCTGACACCCATGACCTACCTCTCTAACCTATAGACTATAGTGTGGCATTCCAAGTTTTGGACCAATAGTGTAGCACTGAGTTGTATACACTAATTCACAAAAAAGATGTGAATATTTCCCTTTTCCTAGTGATACGTTTTGCCATATATCTTTGAAATAGACTTGGAGAAAGTATCATGATATGTACTTTGATATTACTACAGCATGCAATCACAATACTATCTCCCTTCATTTCATTCTAGGAACACTAGGTCTACGAACTGACTTGGGCATTGGAATAGCAATATAGGTTTAGGATGGCAAATATACATTATGATTTCTCAGGTCTGGCCTAAGTTCACCAGATATAAAGCTCTTTCCTACCCTAAAATACCCAACCAATTGTACATATCATTTAGGAAACTCACAGCAATTTTAAATCTGCTTTGTCCCAAGGAATCACATGATATTAACAAAGGTCAAATATTCTTGAAGGTCTGTTTACCAGGTTGACCTTTAGATTCTGGAGTTTAAATGGAACTACAGTCAACCCTCTATATCCGTGGCTTCTGCATTCTTATTGTCAACCAACCACAGATCGAAAATATTGGGGGGAAAATAACAATAAAATTTAAAATAATACAGATTTTTACAAAATACAGCATAACAACTATTTTCATAGTATATACATTGTTTTAGGTATTATAAGTAATCTAGAGATGCTTTCAAGTACACGGGAGGATGTGTATATGTTATCTGCAAAGAGTATGCCATTTTATGTCAGGAACTTGATAAACCCCAGATATTGGGATCTGCAGGGAGCCTTGGCGCTAATCCTCTGTAGATACTGAGGGTCAACTGTTACGTTGCTTCTGCTCCTCTGCAATCCTTCTACCCATTGAAACCAGGAACCTACTTCAAGTGCAATCTCTCATAAACATCTTGAACCCTAAGCAAATTATCATTAAGCATCTGCTCTCATTACACAATGTTTTTCTCAGAGTCTTGGTAAAGAGTCTTCTGGTGTTTCTCGGGATAAACTTAGGAAATGATCTGAAGTAACACATGGTGAATGGACTCCACCTTCTAACCTCTGAGTCTTTGCAGTATTCTCTGTATACTATACCAAGAATTTTGTGGCATTTCAACTGTTTTCTTTCTTTTAAGTGCATGCCACCCTTAGTTCCTGGTTTCAGATTTAGGCATCCATCCAAGCAAATAATTAAACTCACTCCCAGGGGATCCAAGAACCATATCAATTAAGTTGGCCAAACCAAAAATAATGGTTGTTCCTCATCTTACAAATAAGCTCAGATTCATTCCTTCACACATTTCCCAGATTTTGGTCAACATGAATTAGTAAAGCCATAGAAGTATTTTTAATGTAAAAGCATTCTTCTTAAGGTTGGACTTTGTAATTTTCTCCAGGAGCATTCTGAATTATAATGCTAGTTACATTTGGGGAGGCAAGAAAGGTTTAAGAAAGTTCAGAAAAGATGGCTAAGAAGAATGATCTGCTTCTAAGGTAAATAGCTTAGGTAAGAGATTTATTCAAAATTCTTTCATGCAAGTGTAAAAGAGTTTCATCAACAAAGAGAAAAGGACTGCTCTGGCTTCCATGGGAGTTGCAAAGCCTCTGATTCTACCCTCATACGTGCTCATTTAACTGTATTCTCTCCCAGTCATTATCCTATTGACCTAAGATCTGGTGAAGCTTTGGATTTATTTAATATTATCATTTAGTGTCCCGCAACTCAAGTGCTAAGTTTAGGTTATAACTACCCCATCTTCCTGTAAGCATAAAATCAAACAAGAGAGAAGAAGTTCTTCTCTGAATTCTCATGCATTCTCATTTAATATTTGGGGTTCTAGTATTTCCCAATCATTTTCCTAACTGAGACATAAAAGATGGAGAGAAGCTTTGAATTCAGTTGATATTGTAATTTAGCTCAAACACTAAGTGTAGACTTTGGCTGTTTCCACTCTACGGAGGTATGAAATGAGATTAAGATAGTCTCTAGATTTTAACTGGTGTCTTTAACAGGGTCTTCAAGATTTTAGCTTGCCATGGTCTTTCAGCAGCCATCTTGACTCCCTTCTCTCATTGATTCATGGCACTGACAAAAAGGCCACTTAAAATTTTTTCTACAGGAAGGATTTCATTCGCAGTAATCTCAGACAATCACTAATGATATTTCATTATACATCCTGAGCTACCAGCCTTCCCCAACCTAAAAGAGTATTTTAGCTCAAAATAGGCAAGATAGGCCTTTCCAAATACCTGTATTAATCATGAGTTCTGTTGCTTATAACTCATTCTCTATATCTCCCTCTTCTTGTCTCTGCACCTTTTCCCCACCTCAGCTCCATTAATTGACGGTTCTGCCTTCCTCTTCTGCTTTTAAGAATTCCTTTGATTTCCTTTAGCCTAACCAGATAACACAAGATCATCTCCCTACTTTAAGGTTAGCTGATAAATAGCCTTAGTTTCATGTGCAAAGTCGCCTATAATAGTTCCTAGATTAATGTTTGATTGTATAACCAAAAGATGGAAATCTTGGAGCACACCTTTAGAATTCTGCTTATGACACTTCCACATGATACAAAACCCTAATCAGAACATACAACTGAGCAAGACAAAACATCACATGCCATAACCTTCACTAGCTAATAGTGAGTAGATAGAAACAGGATCTAGAAATTTAAGCCTCTATAGTCTGAGATGAGGCTTTTTGTTTGTTTGTTTTGTTTTGTTTTTGAGATGGAATTTCACTCTTGTCACTCAGGCTGGAGTGCAATGGCATGATCTTGGCTCACTGCACCCTCTGCTTCCTGGGTTCAAGCGATTCTTCTGTCTCAGACTCCCAAGTAGCTGGGATTACAGGCATGCACCACCACGTCTGGCTTATTTTTGTATTATTAGTAGAGACAGGGTTTCAACATGTTAGCCAGGCTGGTCTTGAACTCCCGACCTCAGCTATCCACCTGCCTTGGCCTCCCAAAGTCCTGGAATTACAGGCATGAGCTACTGTGCCTGGCCTAGGCTTTATCTTTTACCTTTTCAAACAGAATGGGCTTATCAATGAAAGAGACATGTAGGTTAAAATACTGAAGAACCCTCTACAAGTGAAACAATGTCCACTATTGGAAGCAAAATTTGCCTCGTTCTTTGACTTTATGCATTTATTATTTTTACTGTCTTAGTAAAATTAAACCATTAAATTTGCATCATTCAAACATACTTCTATTCATGCTAATCAGCTAATTGAGGAACAATTTGTGAAGTCTCCTAATTAGCATTTAGTTCCCCAAATAACCATTTTCAATGAATAATTTATCACTTAAATGTATCTTAAAGAAAAATGAAAGCCTGTATCATAAAAGTTTGGTGGTTTTTCCACACTTGCTATTGATTTAATAATACATAAACACAATACAACTGTAAGGCTCTCTAGGAAAATAACTATTAGAACATATTTTAATTTATTTGATAGAAAATTTTTATAAAGTGCACTCATTTAAACAGGTAAACTCACCAAAGTATGACAAATACACAATCACTTCTCCTTTATTAGGGTAGTTATATTAGATACTTGGTTGCCAAATAAAAGTTATATATTTGGTGTTTATTTTTCAAGTTGAAGAGAGAGGCAGTATAAATGGAGTGCTTCTAAATAGGAACAAGTCTTATAAATGTCTTCTGTCTAGTGGTTGGCCTCAAACTATTTCAAAAAAAGATAGAAGAGAAAGAATACTTTACAACTCATTCTATGAGATCTGTATTACTCTCAAAAAATAGGTAAAGGTATCAGAAGAAAAGAAGCTACACAACAATATCCCTTATGAATCAACAAAATATTAGCAAAATAAATCAAACAGCTCATTTAAAGGATTCTACTGCATGACCAAGTATGACTGATACCAGGAATGTACAAAAACACATTTTTGTTTAATATACAAAAAAATCAGTGTAGCAAACTTTATTAATATAATGAAGAAAATAGATCACATGATCATTGCAATTGATGTAGAAAAGGCATTTAAAATCCTTTTATTTAAAAAATTCAGAATTAGAAATAAGAAAGAACTTCATCAACTTAATATAAAAGGTATCTGAAAAACTGACAGCTAATATTATAATTAGTGGTAAAACAATGAAACATTTCCACCTAAGATAAAGAACAAAACAAGAATGTCTGCTTTCACTATTTATTCAACATTGCACTAGAAGTTTTAACCTGATCATTAAATTAGGTGAGGCTGGGTGTAGTGGCTCAGGCCTGTAATCCCAGCACTTTGGGAGGCCGAGGCAGGCAGATTACCAGGTCAGGAGTTTGAGACCAGCCTGGCCAACATGGTGAAACTTTGTTTCTTCTAAAAATACAAAAATTAGCTGGGTGTAATGGCATGTGCCTGTAATCCCAGATACTCAGGAGTCTGAGGCAGGAGAATCGCTTGAACTGGGGAGGTGGAGATTGTGGTGAGCTGAGATCACGCCCTTGCACTCCAGCCTGGATGACAGAGTGAGATTATGTCTCAATAAATAAATAAATAAAAATTAAATTATGTGAGGAAAAAGAAATAAAAGGCATCTAAATTAGAAAGGAAGTAAAACTATCACTATTTGCAGATGACATGATCTTACACAGAGAAAATCCCAAAGAATATACAGGAAAGTTACTAGGGCTAACAAATGTATTAATCAAAGGTTCTAGATATAAAAATCAGTTGTGTTTCTATATGACAGCAATGAACAATCTGAAAACAAAATTAAGAAAGTAATGCCATTTACGGAAGCATCTAAGAGAATAAAATAGCTAGGCATAAGTTTAACCAAGATTGTGAAACACTTATATACTGAAAAACCACAAAACATTTCTGAAAGAAATTAGAGAAGACAAATAAAAGAAAAGCTATCCTGTCATGAATTGGAAGGCATACTACTAAAATGGCAATACATTCTAAAATGATCTACAGATTTAATGCAATTTCTATCAAAATTTCAATCACCTGTGTTTAGTAGAAATGAACATGCTAATTCTAAATTTAATTTGGAATTTCAAAGAATATTAAAATGGTTAAGCAATCTTGAAAAAAAGAACAAAATTAGAGGAGTCACACTTTTCAATTCTGCAAGGCACAGTAATCAAAACTGTGTACTTCTAGCATAAGAGTAGACATGTTGATCAATGGTATAGAATTGAGAGTTCAGGAATAAACATCCATGGTCAATTTATTTTCAACAAGGGTATCAAACCTATTCAATGGGGAAATAATTGAATTTTCAACAAATGGTGCTTAGTAAATTAGATATGCACATGCAAAATAATAAACTTTGCCTCTTACTTCACACCATGTGCAAAAATTAACTCAAAATGGATCAAAGTCCAAAGTGTAAGAGCTAAAGCTATAAAACTCTCAGAAGAAAATATAAATACATTCTTCAAAACCTTGAATTAGGTAATTTTTGCTGCTTTTGTTGTTATGACCTCTAAAACACAAGAAATTAAAGGATAAAGACAAATTGGACTTCAAAAAAAATTTTTTTCATTTCAAAAGACATCATCAAAAAAGTAAAAAAAAACCCATACGATAAAAGAAAATATTAGCAAATCATGTATCTGATAATAGTTTATTATACTGAACATGTATCTGATAATAGTTTATTATACTGAATATATGAAGGACAAGTACAACTTAAAAAAAGACCATTATTACAATTAAAAAATGAACAGAGGATTTGAAAAGACATTTCTCTAAAGAAGATATAGTCATGGCCAATAAATACATGAAAAGATGCCCAACAACATTAGTTTTTAGGAAAATGCAAATCAAAACCACAAAATTCCACTTCACCCACAAAAATGAATATATCTTTTTCTTTTTTTTTTTTTTACGTTTCATTTTATTTTTATTATGCTTTAAGTTCTGGGGTACATGTGCAGATTTGCAGGATTGTTATATAGGCATACACGTGCCATGGTGGTTTGCTGCCTCCATTCCCCTGTCACCTACATTAGGTATTTCTCCTAATGTTATCCCTCCCCTAACCCTCCACCTTGAACAGACCCCATGTGTGATGTTCCCCTCCCTGTGTCCATGTGTTCTCATTGTTCAACAGCCACTTATGGGTGAGAACATGCTGTGTTTGATTTTCTGTTCTTGTGTCAGTTTGCAGAGAATGATGGTTTCCAGATTCATCCATGTCCCTGCAAAGGACATGAATTCATCCTTTTTTATGGCTGCATAGTATTTAATGGTGTATATGTGCCACATTATCTTTATCTTGTCTATTATTAAGGGCATTTGGGTTGATTCCAAGTCTTTGCTATTGTAAACAGTGCCGCAATGAACATATGTGTGTATGTGTCTTTATAACAGAATGATTTATAATCCTTTGGGTATATACCCAATAATGGGATTGCTGGGTCAAATGGTATTTATGGTTCTAGATCCTTCAGGAATCACCACACTGTCTTCCACAATGGTTGCACTAATTTACATTCCCACCAACAGTGTAAAAGTGTTCCCATTTCTCCACATCCTCTCCAGCATCTGTTGTCTCCTGATTTTTTAATGATTGCCATTCTAACTGTCATGAGATGGTATCTCAATGTGGTTTTGATTTGCATTTCTCTAATGACTAGTGATGATGAGCATTTTTTTCATGTTTGTTGGCTGCGTAAATATCTTCTTTTGAAAAGTGCCTGTTATATCCTTAGCCCCGTTTTTGATGGGGTTGTTTTTTTCTCGTAAATTTGTTTAAATTCTCCATAGATTCCGGATATTAGCCCTTTCTTTGTCTGATGGGTCACTTGAAAAATTTTTTTCCAATTCTGTTGGTTGCCAGTTCACTCTAATGATTATTTCTTTTGCTGTGCAGAAGCTTGTAAGTTTAATTAGATCCCATTTGTCTCTTTTGGCTTTTATTGCCATTGCTTTTGGAGTTTTAGTCATGAAGTCCTTGCCTATGTCTACGTTCTGAAAATAAGCCACCATAAGTAAGAGTCAGCAGAAACAATACACAAAATTAGATCTGTGACAACTTTATCATTGAAATTACTGGATGTATAATTTGAAACAAGAACATTTAATACATTTTTAAATGCAAAAAGAAATCATGAATTTGGAGCAAATTACTGTGAAAGCATAACCAATGGAAAAAAAAAAGAAGGAAACACAATTTCCAGAAATGAAAAATATAATAATTAAAAGGAGAAAAATCAGTGACTGATTTATATATTAGTTAAGACATAATACAGAATCGCTGACCTGGAAGATTGATCTGAAGACTTTACCAACAATTCTGCTCAAAGAGACAGAAAACACAAAATGATACTAAAAACATATGGAGGATGAGTCTAATCGTATACATGTCTAATCAAAAATATAGGTGCACTCATAGTTCTAGAAAGAAAATATAGAGAATGGGAGAAAAGAAATATGTGAAGCGATCATGTCTGACTAAATACATGTCCTTAAATATATGAATCCTCAGTCTGGAAGCCCAGAGAATCCCAAGCAAGATAAATAGAAACTGACACTGAGAAACAGTAAACTACAAACCCCACAGGGAAGGGGAGAATTTAATGTCATTCTGGAAGAAAAATATTTAAATGAATTGCTATCAAAGGCATGCCATTTGGGCTTACAATTTCCCAATGGCAAAAATGAAAGACTGAAGAGTGTAGAATAACATTTTTAGAGAGCTGGAGGTAAATATTGTAATCTATAATTGTTAAATCCAGTAAAATAATCTTTTAAGAAATAAAATTCAAGAAATAGTAATAATAATATAATAATATGTTCACCAAGAAAATGTGACATATGTGCCTGACACTATTGCTTAAAGAGGTGAAGAAAAAATGAGAGAGTCATAATGAGAATTTAGCAATTTTACCATAGTAATTATTACTTGTTATATAACATCCTCAATAACTGATAGTTCAAGTAGATGAAAATTCAGCAAGGAGATAAAAGATTTTTAAAAACAATCATCTAATGAATTATGCTCCAAAATGTTGGAAATACACAATACTTTTTATCATATGCAAAGCTTAGAAATTATTAACAAGTCACAAGGCATTAAAAATTATTCACAAATATCAAAGGAAAAGTGTCACATACAGTATAGTTTATTTTATGTATATATGTATATACACATATATATACACACATATATGTGTGTATATATGTGTGTGTGTGTGTGTATATATATATATATATATTTATATCCCAAGAAACAAAGGGCAAAGTATGTAAACAGTTATTTCATACTCAATCTCATTAACAATCAGAGATATGCAAATTAAAACCATAATTAAATATCACTTTACTCACTTTATTGGCATATGTTTAAAAGTCTGAAAGTGCCAAATGTTGTCAAGGATACCAAGAAATGGTAACTTTTATACTTTGCTTGTGGGATCATAAAATGGTACCATCATTTTAAAGAATTTGCACTTATCTCTTAAAACCTGGATGTTTCTATGGCTTATGACCCAGATTCTGTACCTAGGTATATACACTTAGAGGCACTTTAGCACCTCTGAATCCATTTTATCACAGTTCTTTCATCCAACTAAATGTCCACCTTGTAAAGAGAAAAATAAACCTACTTGATAATATTAATCAAGTATCTGCAAACAAAAGAAGGCTAGCCTAATTATGAATACACTGTTTCTTGGGTAGGGGAATGACAAACAGCATCTTTCTCTGCCAATCAATTTTGAATCTCCAACCAACTGGTGGAAACCCTCACAGAGGAGACTCAGTTTTCTAAACTCAACTGCTTACTCTTTAAGGGACTGAGGTAGAATCACTGGTTTCTGCTGGTGAGGAGGAGGTTGTGACACTGTGAAAAGGTCATATGCAACCCTTAGCAGTAATGATGGGATCTGGTGTTATGAAAGGTATAGACTATGAGTCTTAGTTTTTTGAAGAAAACCAAAGAACAACTACCTCCCTCCTCAGTTTCTTAAAAACTGAGGGACACTTTTACTTTCTCATACCTGCTGGTCTGTAGACCACAATTAAACTATGTGTGTATGTAAGTATGTATGTATGTATGTATATTTATGATTATTTTATTAATTTGTTTTAAATTAAATAGAAATAGGGTATCACTTTGTTGCCCAGGCTGATGTCAAACTCCTGGCCTCAAGCCATGCTCCCACTTTGGTCTCCCAAAGTGCTGGGATTACAAGTGTGAGCCACTGCACCCAGCTATTCAACTATGCATTTAATACACTTATACAACAGTCATTTCCTTCTGTTAGACCCATCTTTGTGCTCCAGTCACTGAATGTCACCCTAGTTTTGGTAGGACTCTATGATGGCCACATAGCTTTACTGATAACTAGATAGTTCATTATTAAGAGTTCTTCAACAGGTAGGAAGAATGAACATGAACATGAAAATAAAAAATATCACTTTTCACAATGATGTTAACTCCAATGGAGCTGAAGAGATGTGAGTAAGGGCTGTCATTTCTGAATCATGCAACAGACAAGCATTGGGGACCTATTCTCAAAATGGCACTGTCCCAATTATTGGGAGAACACAAAGCGGAATATGATATTAATTTTTGTCAGAGCATTTCCTTTGCAATGAGGCAACCACAAATCAGTACTACAGCAGAAGGTAAAACAAAATCTGTTTCAAAAGAGCTCCAACATCTTACGGTTGAAGCAGAATACGGAGGAACTGGTTCTGACCACAGCAGCCAAAAGTCTCCATAAATCAGTAGTGTTTGCACATGGGAATTTTAGAAACATCATGGGGAAAGGCACAGAGGTATGAATGTGCACACTCTCCAGTGAGAAGAGAGAATTCTAGTTGTGAAATTAATAAAATGGGGTGGAAAGTGAGGCCAGAACAGTTTGGGACTAGATCACAGAGGTCTTAAGCGTCATTTTAATGTATTGTAACTTTATACTGCAGGCTGTCAGCCCCTGAAGACTGTAATGGAGGGAAGAAATGTCAATTGACCTAGGTTTTAGGAAGATAACTGGGGCAGCCATGTGAATGACAGATTTGAAGATCTGGTTAATGAGGAATAGCTGGTAAGATACTTAAGGAATCCAGGTTTATTCATGTGATCTAGTGGATAAGGAGTTCCTCATAAGAAGCTTTTAAATGGTTATTTTTTCTCTCATTTTATTTCCCCAAGTTTTACTTTTGCTCAGGCTCTTATTCAAATTCAAGCAACTATAGAGTTTTCTTAAAAACTATGATGATGTTTTCAGATACATAAATACAACATTTCAACTGGAATTCTGAGAAAGATATTAAACAACTGATATAATCTGGTTCCTTAAAATTGGATTCTGATGGATGTAAAAATCTGCTTTTCTGTAATAAAAATACACATTGCAAAAGTATTTGATTTTTGAATTGGAAAAAGCTAGTTAAAAACAGGATGAACTGCAAGTAAGTGGAGAAAAATACCAAAAGAAACAAGGTGAAGGGACATTTATGGGGCTTACGTAATATGTATATTTTTGATAGTAGGCCTTGTCATTTTTACAATGTATTTAACAGATTGGAAAGATTTTTTTAAAAAACCTGCTTTGAGTATAAACTAATAACAAAGCCTTTTTATATACAGAGCCAGTGTTAATTAGATGTGACTTTGAGAAGTCTTTTAAAGTGCAGGTGAGATCAAGAGCGCTACTGGTGCAGAAACCAGCCAGTCAAGAACTACCTAGTTGGTACATCAGGAGGAAAAAGTCTTTTACCCAGAGACTCGTTATTTGATGATTGAAAAAGAATGTCTGGACATCAAACGGATTTTGGGAAGTTTAAGATACTAAAGTATATTTCTGGGAAAAAATATATTAGAGACAGATCATAGAGCTATTCAATAATGGAACAGATTGAAAGATGAGTGATCCTCAGCTTCTAAGATATTAAAAGTCCTTGTGGCAATGTATATATGCATTTTCCCCAGTGATTTCATGAAAAATCTCATGAATGGCGGTATGTTGATTGAAGATGTTTTCTGGGTAGCAAAATTATACTTGCGAATTATCCTATTAGTTCATGCAAGGTAAGATTCTCTGCAATCATATCCTTTAGCCATTTTTTGATGGATTTTTTTTCTTGTAAATTTGTTTAAGTTCTTTGTAGATTCTGGATATTACCCCTTTGTTAGATGGATAGATTGCAAAATTTTTCTCCCTTTCTGTAGGTTGCCTGTTCACTCTGATGATAGTTTCTTTTGCTGTGCAGAAGCTGTTAAGGTTAATTAGATTCCATTTGTCAATTTTGGCTTTTGTTGCCACCATTGTATTTGGTGTTTTAGTTATGAAGTATTTGACCATGCCTATGTCCTGAATATTACTGCCTAGGTTTTCTTTTAGGGTTTTTATGGTTTTAGGTCTCACATTTAAGTCTAATCCATCTTGAGTTAATTTTTGTATAAGATGTAAGGAAGGGGTCCAGTTTCAGTTTTCTGCCTATGGTTAACCAGTTTTCCCAAGACTTGGAACCAACCCAAATGCCCATCAATGATAGACTGGATAAAGAAATGTGGCACATATACACCATGGAGTACTATGCAGCCATAAAAAGGATGAGTTCATGTCCTTTGCAGGGACATGGATGAGGCTGCAAACCATCAATCTCAGCAAACTAACACAAGAGCAGAAAACCAGACACTACATGTTCTCACTTATAAGTGGGAGTTGAACAATATGAACACATGGACACAGGGAGGGGAACATCACACTCTGGGGCCTGTTAGAAGGTGGGGGGCTAGGGGAGGGATAGCATTAGGAGAAATAACTAATGCAGATGATGAGTTGATGGGTGCAGCAAACCACCATCGCACGTGTATACCTATGTGATAAACCTGCATGTTCTGCACATGTACCCCAGAACTTACAGTATAATTTAAAAATTAAAAAGTAAATAAATAATAAAGAAAAGATTCTCTGCAATCAAATCTCAATAAAAAATTCAGGATAATTAGCATGTGATTCTTTCCTGCCACAGTCTTCTCTACCGCTCTTCTCATCCTCTAAAGGAAGGAGCCATTTCAGTTTCTGCAGGCTGTGAATGCAGGAATGAGATGTGCCAGTAGAAGTTCTCGTGGTTATTGCTTGGGCAACTAAAGAGAAAATTGGTTGATGGGTTTGGCCCTAATCAAGGCTCTGTGTGATGTGATGTGACATGATGTGATGTGACGTGATGTGACACGATGTGATGTGATGACCATGGGGTCCTCTCTGTTGACCATGCACCCTCTTTTGAGGAATATTATGCTTTTGTCTTGTTTGTTTTCTCTCACAATTGCTGTGGCTTTGGTATATAATTTCTGCCTCATTGATGAGACTGCAATGCTAAGAAAATTGAGACCCAGGGCATAAGTCAGGAAATCCTACCATTAATCTGGCTTTAGCAGTAACAGTCTCACTTTGGGAATAGTCAATACTATGTGTATCAGGGAACCCGATTTGGCTAAAACCATAGCTTGACTACTTTGGTAAAATGTAACCTCTCCTCCAAGAGTCTAAGGAGCCTTCTGTTGTTTATTGAAAGGGAAAGTACACTTCGTGGCATATATGTGTTTGTAGGTCAAGGCAGGTAAATGAGGAAAAACACTACTATGGAGTTAGGGTATATTGTTTTCCACTGTGCACCCTAGCCTGACAGACTGTTTCTATGTCCCTGTGAGGAGATAGCATGGGATAGAAGCAAGAATTCGAGAAGTTATTTACATTGTGTGGGTTTTGAATACAAATAGTACTTCTCCCAAGTTTCAGTGATGTTGTGTGACGAACTACTTGAAGAAGCATAGTGAATGTTGACATCTGAAGCCATCAGCTGGCCATATCTGCTGAGCAAAGCCTTCAGGAAAAACACAGAGACCAGAGGCTGTGCAAGTAGTCAGTCAGCTAGTCCTCTATTCCCAGGGTCTTTTGGTTGGGGAAGATCTATTTTTTAGATACTCCACTTGCAGTAGTTAAAAGTTATATAAATATTTTATAATTTTGAGATCATAAACCCAAGCCTACCCTGCAGAAACATGTTGTCTTTCATGTATATTTTACTCTGTTTTCTGTTGCTTGTATCAGAGTAGCTGAAGCTGGATAATTTATAAGGTAACAAAATTTATTTCTTATCGTTCTGGAGGCTGGGAAGTCCAAAGTAGAAGATGAGGACCTTCTTGCTGCTGGGGGCCCTCTGCAGAGTTCCAAGGTGGCACAGTGTACAGTCATATGGTGAGGTGGCTGAGCATGCTTGCCAGGCCTCTCTTTTTCTTCTTATAAAGTCACCAGTCCCATGCCCGTGATAACCCATTAATCCATTAACCCATGAATCCATGAATCCATGAATAGATTAACTCATTCATGGGTTCTCCTCTTAAAGGCCCCAGCTCTCTATGCTGCCAAATTGGAATGAAATTTTCACATTAATTTTGGAAAGGACAAATACTCAAATCACAGTAATATATATTAGGAAGACTGGCAAAACTTTCATTTTCCCAAAGAATTTTCGTAAGTTTTACATCCATTGTAGTTCTAACTCCTTGATATAGGCATGTGCAAGTCCTACTTGCCTTCAGTCTTGGTCATTCACTAGTCCACAAACGTGGTTAAAGGCACTGAGGGAGGCCAGAAATTCAAGGTCAATTTAACACTATGGGTTGGCCCTTGATAGGGTTGCCTCACAGAATACAGGATGCCCAGTTTAGTTTGAATTGTCACCACAACAAATAATTTTTAGTATAAATAGATCCCAAATATTTCATGAAACATACTTATATTTTGAAAAATTAATTGAATATCTGAAATTCAAATTTAGCTAGTAATACTATATTTCTATTTGTTATATTTCCATATGTGTGTATATTAAAAAAAAGCTGAAAATAAATATATCATCATTAGCTTAAGAGAACCAAACGTTTTATAAACAGTATTCATCATACTTGTATAATTACTACCAAGTTAAGATGGTCAATTAGTGAGTGATTCAGCAAACATTTATTGAGTTGGTTTTGTGCACTAAGCTTGATTCTACCACATTCTCACTCATGGATGGATGTCTGCAATACTGAAGTAAATAAGAAGTCTTAACATGAATATTTGAGCAAAATGACAAACACTGAATCAAAAAAAAAGTTCTGAAATCAACAACAGGGTGAAACATTTAGTATTTTGGATACAAAAAATCATTTAGTATCCAAAATTTAAAAATATAGACATATGGCATAACTTTTGGAAGAAACTATACATGTACTGTTTCAAAGAAATGTGAATGCTACTTTTCTAGTGTGATTTTTTAATATTACTTTTCTTTTTTCCAGAAATAAAAAGTTTATATTTAATTTAAAATTAGATGAAAATGTGGAGGGGTTGGGGTGGAAACAAATGCATATTTTAACAAAGATCTGAAGAAAAGTTTTATGTGTTTATATTATAAAATACTTTATAAGAATGTTATAAAGACTAATATAATGAAAGTCTGTGTACCTACCTCACAGCTTTTTAAATTATAAAATATTAACATTTCACTACATTGCTTCTGACGTTAAGTTATAAAACATTGCAGATAAAGTTGGAACTCTCTATGTTTCTCTTATCACATCCTCCCATTTTCGCTTACCAGGGATGCAAACTGCTCTCCTGAATACTGTGCTTGTAATTCTCAGGCAAGTCCTTTTGCCACATATACACACATATTCATAAAATGTATATACTATTTTATTGCATGTTTATTAACATTTTTATCAAAGGTAACAACAATATTCACGTTATTGTATAATTTGCTTTTTTGGCTTAATATTATAGTTTATTTTTCCAAAGTCCATGTTGATAAATTTAGTTCTAATTCATTAATTATAACTACTGTGTAGTATTCCTAGTTAGAAATTTGTTTACTCAATCACATTTCATGGACATTTAGGTACTTTTCAAAGTTTATTTGTAACATTCTTATACCCATCTCCTTTCACATAAATGCAACAGTTTCTCGTAGACTTAGAAATATTAAACCAAAGTGTACAGACATTTTCAGTTTCACTAGATATCATCCTATTGCTTTGTAAGTAGTAGGATCAATTTACACATTCACTGAAAATCTGAGTTTATTTCCCCACATTCTCACCAACTCTTGTTATTTTTATAACTTTAAGATTTTGCCAATCACTAGAATGCCATCTCATTATTTTATTTTGCATTTTCTATTTGTTAGTAAGATTAAACATTTATTGTGATAGCTATTGGTCATGTATGTGTTATTTCACGGGAATTACATGTTTACGTCTTTTGCTAAATTGTTTATTTGGCTGCTTGTTTCTTGTTATTGAACTGTAGATGTTCTTTATAAATTACTGCCACTAATGATTATATGTCCTTTCCTGAACTGTGGACTGTGCTTCTTATCTTTATATAAAGCATTTTCACTGAAGATAAGTAGGAATTTTTTTATATTTTATTATACTTAAATGTACCAATTTAATCTTTTTATCTTATATTTTTGGATTACATTATTATAAAGTTAGACCCCCTAAGATTAGACAGAAAAAAAGTTAGAAGATAGATAGACAGATAGATAGATATGTCTGTGTAAATACATATGCAGTTGGATCCCAGTCTTGCAAGTCTATTGTTAGGATTTTTACTTTCATACTCAGTATATGAGATTGGCTTCTAATTTTTTCTTATCCTCTGCTTAAGAGATTTATTTTGTACTAGCTTCATAGAAATAATTGTTGTAGCTTCTCCATTTTATTATCTTAAGAAGTTTGTGTAGGCTAGAAATTATCTATATAGCCTGATGATTTCATAAAAGTTACCTCTAACATAAAGGGATGTTGAATTTTGTCGAAGGCCTTCTCTGCATCTATTGAGGTAATTATGTGGTTTTTGCCTTTGGTTCTGTTTCTGTGATGGGTTACATTTATAGATTTGCAGATGTTGAACCAGCCTTGCATCCCGATGAAGCCGACTTGATCGTGATGGATTAGCTTTTTGATGTGCTGTTGGATTTGGGTTGCCAGTATTTTATTGAGGATTTTCGCATCAATGTCCCTCA